>PVJI01006760.1:0-81977 GCA_004026765.1 Micronycteris hirsuta | reverse complement strand
GCCTCAGGGCCTCCGCATCCCACTGTTCCCGAGGTCCTGCCGATACAAAACCTCTCCCTACCGCGTTCGAGCTCACCCACGCGTTGTCGCACAGCACGGCGCTACAAAACTTTGATCTTCGGTGCTGGAGCCATTTCATAACTGGCCCTGTTTGCTGATGAAGAGTGAAGCAAAACTCTCAGAACTCAAAAATTGGTGCTAACCAGAGACACTGGCTTCCGAAATTCCATTTCTTAACTTGCTGCCCAGAAACAGGGACGTATTTCAGGCTGTGGATAGTGATGCATTTTTCCATCAAGCGTCCCTCTCTCCGGCGCGGTTTAGAGCTAAAGGTGTTTAGGAGCCATATAGGCAATGTGAAGGAGCGAGGTTGCTCTGCGTAAAAGCCCCACTGCCAGGGAGGCAGCAGGGCATGGTGCGGACTGTGGCTACCTGGAACCCTTGGCTTGTTTCAAAGAGTCAGCCAGCAATGGCTGATTGATTGTTGCTGTGTGGAATTTTGGATTCATTCATTGCCAGATCTTGCCATTTATTTTCAAGAAAACTCTGTAATCTAGGTTTTTAGTGTTGGAAATCAGTGCACAGTATTCATGGGCAGACAAAATAAAACCTGTGTCAAGGCCATGTGTGGACAGCACAGACCTCCAGTTGCTAGCATGCGAAAGGAATCTGTGTTTGCTCGTTTGTATGAGCCATAAGTATTAGTTGCTCGTGGCGGTGGGAGAAGCAACAGGGCATAAATTCGGTCAGAGACAGCCTCAAAGGACTAGTAATTCTGCCAGAAGGGCAAGAGGCACACTGAGCATTCCAAAATGATTTTTCACATGGGCACGGTGATTTCAAATAGTGGTTCTCCAACTTTAGCGTGCATCAGAATCACTGAAAGGCTTGTTAAAATATACATTATCAGTTGCCTACACTTTCAGTTTCTGATTCAGTGGGTCTAGGGTGGTGCCCACAAATTTGTATTTTAAACAAATTCTCAGCCAATGCTGCTGTGCTGGCCTCCCCCGCCCCCCTCCTGCAAAAATGCTATATGAAGTCCTAACCCCCTTTACCTCAAAACATGGCCTTATTTGGAAATAGGGTCGTTGCAGAGGTCATTCGTTTAGATGAGGTCGTCCTGGAGTCAGGTGGGCCCCTAGTCCGGTCTGACTGCTGCCCTTGTCGGAAGAAGGGAGGCCGTGTGAGGACAGACCCCGGAAAATGCCAGTCGGGGATGGAGGGTTGGAGTGAGACTTCCTCTGAGCCTTTAGGAGAGACTTAGGCCGCCAACACCTTGATTTTGCACTCCTGGCCTCTAGAACTATGAGAAAATAACTTCCCGTTGTTACAGCAGCCCTAGCAAACTAATACAGAAACACTAGTAGAATCTGAAAATCTGTAACCTAGTTTAAAATAAAACATGTAATCATGGTAGTTCTGTCAGACAACTGAGGAATGATGTGATTTGGGATCTTGCTCTCTGCAGAAGACCTGGGCAGAGGAGGACTGGAGAGGGGTGGGTGGTTCTGGGTCCCCCCCACTCGGCCTGCTTGCTCCAGGACAGCTCTGAATCACCCACCCGAAAGGTTACCCCGTTAAGGTTTAAAGTAACCATCCTAGGATTGCCCTGTAAGTATTGGCACAGTGGATGGTTTCAAAGAAATCCAGCCAGTTTGAGTTCTCCAACCATACATTTTTTCCTTTATTTGTTCTGCTTAGAATTTAAAGCAGATTCTTAATTAACTCTTTGTGGCTAGCATGCATGTGTTCTCTCTCTGCCTCCAGGAAATTCAGTTTAATTAGTGAAATATGCCATGGTCGTAGCCAAGTGCAAGAGCATGGAATGAATAATGCATTCCGGTTGGGTTTTGTTTTTGTTTTGTTTTGTTTTTTTACTTAAAAAGTAAAAATTTTGCCATGGTGAAAAACACAACATAAAATTGACCACCTTAACCATTTTTGAATGCCCAGCACAGTGGAGTTAGCTGTAGGCACTTGTCATGCAACAGAGCTCCAGAACTTCTCCAGCGTGCGAAGCTGAAACCCGGCCCCCGTGGAACAACTCCCCTTCTGAGCTCTCTTTTTGACTTTGACTGAGTTAATAATTTGTGGAATTCAGTGTGTCCATGGCAAACAACTGCCGAGTTGTAGTGCGACACTTGTGCAACGTTAGACCACTTTATGCACGATCATGAAGTCGGCTCACTCCTTCTGTCGTGACCCAACCAAGACGCAAACTAGTGAGAATGTGAGATTTCTCATTCTCTGTCAGCACGGTAGATGCACGTGGATGAATTCATGCTGCGCCGTCAGCAAGTCCAGAACTGCAAGAGCCTTTCAAGAAGCAAATACGGTGATGGCAGGGATGGTTTATAAGTGACAGAGTTGAAAAGCTGAATGCAGGCAGAGGGGCCTGAGTGATGCCGGTAAGTGAGGTGAGCCTGATGCCAGAGGCCGTTCGGTCCCCCACCTCCGCTGTCCTCTGCTCCTCTCCTGGTCCTCGCAGGGCACCGAAGCACGCTCAGATTTCTTAAATGGTTTTTTTTCTTGCTGCTACATTTGTTCTCTCCTCCCTGAGCTCCAGCCAGTTCTTTTGACTTTTTGAACTTTTGTTTTTATTCACAAAGGTAATTTCAAGAACTGTTCTGGGTTACACTTTTGGCATCTGGCCGCTCAGATAGCTACGATTAGTCAAGAACAGAGATCTGAAAGTGCATTTGGCAACAGTCTCAGCCTTTCACAACAGAACTAAACCACATAAAATAGGTGATTTTCCATCCAGGCATTCTCTTGAGAAACAGAACCCTCTGTGTACGCCTTCCCCCACACTCCAAAGTTCTTGCCAGTTCACTTGTTCAGTATTTCCTTAATGTTTATTGAATGGGCATTTTTGCTCCTTTAGCTGGATTATTTGATGTCTGATGATCTCAGAAAAATTGGGACAATGCACATCATCAAAGCAAACCACACGTGGTATCTGAGCTCATAGATCTGTAGTTTTCATTATATAGTCATAATTTAATACCTGGCTTGATGTTCTCTGTGCTGCATACATAGGTTATAAATAGAAGATATTTTTGCTTGTTTCCAAGAAAGCCCTACAACCATTAAGGTTTGGTCAACTGGGGTAACATTACTACCCACCAGCCAGCCTCAGGGACCTCCATAGCTCTGGTCATGGCTATTCTTAGGCACCTCCCCAGGGACCACAGACTCTGTCATATGACTCTCTGGGGTAGTCGAAATCCCAAAGAACTGTTCACACTTCCTCTTGGAAACTCTCAGCCACGTCACAAATCTTGTTATTCTTCCTGTCTTAGCCAACCGCTCCCCTAACCAATGCTTTGAGAAGAGGTCTCAGGAGGGAACTTGGTGGAATTGTGGCTTCAGCTGACCCCTCCAACATTCAAGCTTCCCTTCTCGCTTTGTTCCCTCTCCTTGCTGGCCCCAGTCTCTTCTCTGCGTGGTGGAGGCTGTCCGAGCCACAGGCTCCCTGCCCTACTCGGCTGCCTCTCCACACCCAGAGCCCAGGTCCCTCCCAGGCTGAGCACTGCTGGTTTGGTGGCCCAGACTTAGCCCACCCCTCCCTGCCTGCCACATGGTCCCACATCTAGGCACTGCTGCCTTCAGAATTCTGAGTTGAGGTCAGCTTTGGATACAGGAAGCTGGGGAGACTTCACCCCCAGCTGGTGCTCCAGAAGAGAGACCAGAACCCAGGTCATGGGTAGGATTCCTGCGCTAGGCCAGTGTCCAGAGCAGGTCAGTAACAATCTCTCCCGACCGTCCTTGAGCCCCACAAGCCTCCCTTCTGCCTCGCATCATTGCAAGATGTTGTTGAAAAAGCAAATGGAAATACCTCCAAAAACCACCTTATATTGCTTTTATTGTCTTAATTTGCATTTCCAAATACCTGAGCGTTACCTCATCATCTTAGTTCTAACCACTTTTTTCACGTGTGTCAGTTATTTTCCGTGTGACCAAAGTTACTACCATGCCGCCGAGGAGCCTCAGCCTCTAGGGGGCAGCACCACGCATGTGCTTGTGCCGTCCTGAAATGTGAGTTTTCTTCCCGGGCTCTACACGAATGCAGCTCCTAGGCATGGCTACGGTGCAGCATTAATGCTGCTGTCGCGGTGAAATCAGGTATAAGTGAGACGTAGGCTAAGGGACCTGGTCTCCCCCAGATGACAGAGCGTCAGTAACTTCTTTCCCCCGATATTGTGATAGGGAAATTCAAGTAGAGTTGGTTGTTTCAGAAACATACGGTAGAACGTTCACTTCTTTTCAGGCACTTCAGTTTGGTGCGAGTCTTTGCAGACGCCGTGAGAGAGAGGATGTAGGTAAAGGACAGGGGAGCCTTTCCTTGGCGAAGAAGGGGGAGCTGCACTTCATTTGACTGTTGGGCCAGCACTGCGGGCCCCCTCCCTTACATCAGCTCTTTCAGTCCTTGGGTGCAACCATCTGGTTTCAGAAGGCTCTGCCCATCCCATTCCGCTGTAAGGGTGGGGGATTCTAATTCTCAGACAGTAGCTTCTTGAGGAAGGAGTTTTTTTGCTGTTGTTTGAATCCTAAAATCCTGCTAAGCCCATATTCTAAGATATAAACTTTTCCGCGGGGGGAGGGTGGACAGGAGGAGTGAGTTTATAAACAAAAAAGACCACGTTGGGGTAGGGAGGGCGTTCCTAGCCTGCCCCACTCACTCCCTTCCTCATCTAGGGCTGCCAGTCACCTTGACCTCTACCTCCTAGGGCAGTGCTGCTCATGTTCCTGTGGTTCTTGAGCTGCATTGTTTTGACCTCAGTTTCCAAGCAGTGACTCAGCAGCTTTTGAAAGGCAAGCTGGACTTCGAGGTCCTTCCTGACTCTCCCCCCAGTGCTGCTTCTCCAGCAACAGGTTGTTCTTGCTCCTCCTTTCTTCGCATTTCCATGAAGCTGGGAGGGGCCGGAGATGCCCTGGTGTCCTGTAGGAATGAAGTCCAGGATGGCTCAGTGAGGGCTCTGGTTACAGCTGCATGTGCATGCATTCCCCCTTAACGTGCTTCTTTGAGGGCAAGACTGTGTCCTGCTTTGGCACCCACAGCACTTCAGACTGTGCTTGGCCCAGTGAATGTGTGGACAGTCCAAACAGCGCAGGAAGAACAAGACAGTGTGATGAAAGTGTCTCATGTGGCTCAAGAGCCATTAAGTTCTTTGTGATGAGCCGATGTGCCTCTCAGGGCTTTAGACAGCAAGTCTTGCCTGAGTGTCCTAGAGGGTATGGAATGAAACCTTGAACATTGGGATAAGGACACAAGTGACAGGACAGCACTGCAGGACTAGTGATAGCAAGGCACTCCCACCACCCTTAGACCTGTAGGGCAGGAAGGGGCGTGGCTTGGAGAACCTGGAAAGGAGAACTTCACGGAGAGAATCGCCTGACCTGAGCTGAGCCCTCAGTAGGGGGATTCGGCCAACCTGGCAGCAAGGAGGTGGGGTTGACCTCAGTTTCCTTCCTTGCTGGTGCCACCTGTTGGCCAGACCAAGCTAGAAGCCAATTGACAAGGGAACCTATTTATTCAGTCTCTATGGGCCGCCTCCCTGGACCCAGACATGGATGGAGAAGGGTGGGGCATGGATCTGGAGAGGCAAATGGAAAATATCTCACCCTGACCCATGTGGCTCAGTTGGTTAGGCGTGGCCCTGCAAAGTGAAAGGTCGCCAGTTCGATTCCCAGTCAGGGGTCAGGGCATGTGAGGTTTCAGTCCCCAGAGACAGCCAGTCAGTGTTTCCCTCCCTCTCTTTCTTGCTCCCTTCCCCGTCTCTAAAAATAAATAAATTTTTAAAAAATACTTCTAGTCCCTTGTCCTTTTGACACTCAGCCCAGATGCTGTGGCTAAGTAGTTGCAATCCAAACTTCCTGGTGCCCCGCAGTGAACTCTTTCCAGGACTGAAGAACACAGTTTGTCACTAGATGGTTAGGATCTTTTTTATCTCATACTCTTTTTTCTCAAAGGCCATATGCCCATCACAGATTCTTAAAAGGGAGTACATTTTTTAAAGCATCATGCTTTTGTTTTCCTCATTTTTCACTTCTTTAAAAAATGTTATTGGAATGAGGAAGTGCAGACGATGTCCGAGGCTAGGAGCCTTGGTTCTTTTGCAGGCGGGAGCTCTCTCTTGCCAGGACAACTTGCCCAGCAGGAAAGCTGTGTTCATCCTGCCTCTTCTACCCGTGGGCACTGTGTCCCTCTCTGAAGGGCTAGGAGTTGTCTCAGTGCTCCTGGGCATCCATGTGTCTGATGCTCACTATAGGAATAGACCCCTTTAAGCTACCTGTTAACCTTCTGCTTGCCACTGAAAGGATTCTGCTGAAGCTTCCTAATTTGCAAAATTCCTTAATATATGTGCAACTCATAAACTGAACTAATTATCACCTCCCAATATATTGGTGTCCTGAAAGCTCTATCTCTAGGTCTTTCTCTGGAGCCCCACAATTGCTTCTCCACTTGCCTATTCTACATCTCTGTCCACGTGGGTCTCCCCCAGGTACCTCAAACTTATATGTCCTGAACTGAACTCCCAGTCTCCCCTCCACTCCCTGCTTCTCCCCTCTCCTTCTCTAGCTTGGTTTGTGGCATCACCATCTTCCTGGTGGCCCAGACCGGAAGCCATGGCACCACCCTTGCCCCTTCCTTCTCCCCTGACTCCCCGCTGTGCCACTCAGCCGGTCTTTCATTAGGGCCGATGGGTTCTGCCTCTGAAGGAACTCCTGAATCTCTCTCTGTTATCATTCTCATATTGTCCCCTGGTCCAGGATCTCATTAACTCCTCCCTGAATGATTACGACATCCTCTAGTTTCTCTCCGGTCCAACTCACCCCCAGGTTTATTACAAAATAGCCACTTCTGTTGCTGAAATATCTCTGATGAATAATCATGTGAAAAGATTCTCAATATCACTCATCATTAGCTATCTCTACAAATCAAAGCCACAGTGAGATTACTTCACATCCACTAGGATGGCCATAATAAAAAAAAGAGGGACGGTACTAAGTTTCGGTAGGGATTTTGGAAAAATTGGAACATTTCTCCAGAATATTACACTGCAGTGTAATTACTGTAATATAATATAAAATGGATCAGCTGCTGTAGAAAACAGTTTGGCCATTCCTCAAAATATTCAGCGTAGAGTTACCATATGATTCAGCATTTCCACTCATCAGACTATACCCCAGAGAAATGGAAATATATGTCCGCACAAAAACTTATACGCGAAGTTTATAGCAGCATTTTGCACACTAGCCAAAAAGTGGAAACAACCCAAATATCCATCAACAAGATGTTGTATAGCCGTGCAACGGAATGTCACTGGCAACAGAAAAGAATGAGGCGTTAATACACACTTCAACATGGACGAACCTTAAAAACATTATGCTGAATGAAAGAAGCCAGTCTCGAAAGACCACACATCCTATGGTTTGGTTTACATGAAACGCCCAGAACGGACAGCTCCGTAGAGACTGAAAGTAGATGAGTGGCCGTAGGGCAGGCGGGGCAGTGGTGGTGCCGAATGGGGAGTGGCTGCTGATGGGCACGGGGTTTCCTTTGGGGATGATGAAAATATCTAAAATTAGACTGTGGTGATAGTTGCACAACTCTGTGAATAATACTAAAAACCATTGAATTGCACACTTTAAAAGAGTCAGTTATATGGTATGGGAGTTATATCTTAATAAAGCTTTAGAAAGCCTTTCTGATGGCCATCCTGCCTACAGAATGAGGCCCACCATCCATAGAGGGGTGGAGGATCTTTGAGCCCATGTCTAGCTCCTTCCTTAAATTCAACTGCTTCTCCTCTCTGCCCCTCATGCTCAACCCACAGAGAATCATCTTGACCAGAATTTGCCATGTTCTTAGGCACCCCGACCCACTGTTGATGCTCCGCCCTCCACCTGACGTGCCATACCTTGTCAGCCTAGAGAATTGCTACTCATCTGCCATAGCCCAGCTCTCACAGATTTAACTGCTTTCTTCTGTGTATTTTTGTCACCTTTTAGAAGTGTGTTCATTATAGCTTGTTTCTCTCTCACATCGATGTTTCTCTCTGTCACTTTCTCCCTTCCTTTCTCTCTCTCTAAAAATAAATAAATAGAATCTTAAATTTCAAAACAAAATCCAGTCTCATCTCCATCGTTCTTAGAGGCCTCTGATGGGGGCAGCTGCTGCTCTTGGCCTCCTTTTCCAATTTCAGGGCGCCTCCCCCTCCTTTCCCTTCCTCGTGGGAAGTGCTCAGCTCCATGGCCCCTCTCTGCTGGATTCCCCATCTTCTGCCAGTGGCCAAAGGGGAAGCTGAAGTGATCCCAGAGCTTTACCACCTGCTGAGTGAATGTCTGCTCTCTCAGCTATCCGTCTCATCCTCCTCCAGCCCTATGCCTCTTTTAAATTACAGGTTCCACAGTTCAGGGGTGGCCAAAGAATGGGCAACACCGTCCTTCAGGTTGGCTGGTGCCCCTATGTGATGGGCCAGGGGTCTTTTTTTTATTTTTTTAAGATTTTATTTCTTTATTTTTAGACAGAAGGGAAGGGAGGGAGAAGGAAAGGGACAGAAACATCAGTGTGTGGTTGCCTCTCATGTGGCCCCCACTGGGAACCTGGCCTGCAACCCAGGCATGTGCCCTGACTGGGAATCGAACTGGAGACCCTTTGGTTCGCAGCCCGCGCTCAATCCACTGAACTACACCAGCCAGGGCGATTTCCTGGTTCTTAACAACAACCAACAGCCTTCATCTGAGCCATTTGAGAGCAGGGGGAATAAAGCCGGTCAGCAGTGGGAGGGGTGGGTCCCTGTGCTTCCCCAGATAACAGCCTCCCCTTGTTTCCACCCAGACACGACAGATTGAGTTTGGAATAAACCTGCATCTTTGGCTGTCCCGGCTTGGTTTACTTCCCACGGCCTTTGTTCTAGCACCAGTTATAATGACCCAGGCTGGAGAGATGTCTGGCTGCCTGACTGCCCTGGCTTTTCCGTGTGCCCCACTTTTGATTGGCCTAATTATTTCTGTGGGTCTCCAAAGCTTGAACTGAAGCCTTAAAAGTAAAAAGAGGCTTGGCGTATGCTGTGGCCAGTCTTGCTGTTAGGTTCTTCTTTCCTTGTGCATGAGGACCTTCTTTCGTTCAAGAACTCCGCATGGGCCGATCAGAAGGCGGAACTACTGTTTGTCTCTCAGCCCCTTCTCTGCCTGCACAGGCTCCCCCGCTCATTGCCTCTAACAGTGCTGTCTTCCTTCGGTCCCATCACGCCGGAGCGCATTGCACACGGTCTTTTGTTCAGAGCGCTGGAGTAAGTGGCGAGGCCATTCGTGGCTGGAGGTGACCCCCTTCAAGGTCCAGCCAGGTACCTCTGAGCCCCGTACAGACACCTGAGGGCTGGGGCTCCTGTACTTCCGCACACCTGTACCCCATTTTTGGTAACCCAGTTGGCAGGCTCAGCCACTGAACTCTGGGGCACCATACCCAGAAGGCTGTGTGTGGTGTTTCTAGTGGGCTTGCTGTCCGAACCAGCCCAGCCAAGAATCCCTCCACTCCTGGGCCCACCTGCACCCACCATTCCTGCATTTTCTGGCCTCCCAGAACTTCCTCAAACGAAGACAGACTTTACGATCAGCCTCTTGCAACACCTTCCTGGTCCGTGTGGCACTTCTTGAACATTCTCCAGGCTCCTAATCTTTGTTCAAATGAAGGGCCCAAGCCTGCCTGTAGCCCTGAGGATGCTGACTGATGCGGAACCCACCTGGTGCCTCGGGTTTGAAACCCACCCGCATACCTAGCACAGGTAGCTGAGGGTCTGCTCTGCCCCTGGGTCCCTTTCTGGCATACTAGCATCTGCTTTTTTTCTCATCTGAATTAATTTATAATTTCTCCGGGAGTTCATACTTTGGGCTCTTCCTTTCTACCCTCCCCGTCCTCTTTCCCACCTCCCCCATTAGAACCGAGGCCTGAGCGGCTCCAGACCCATGCTTCTTAGCACTCTAACCCAAAAACCCGAGGGTCTCCCAGCGTCTCTGGCGGCTGCCGGCACCCTGTCTTGCTCCCGATCACGTCTGTCTAAGGGCAGCCTTTGGTCTCATGGATTTTGTGGGAAGCACATGGAGCCGTTGCTCTGCAAAGGTTGTCGTTCTTACCGTCTTAAACTTTTCTCCTATTTCCCTTCCTGAATTGACGGACTTCATTGCTGTTTTTTCTGGGAAGTTTCTGGGGGCTTTTTTTTTTTTTAAGAGAGAGGGGAAGGGAGGGAGAAAAAAGGGAGAGGAACATCGATGTGAGAGAGAAACATGACTGGCCACCTCTCACATGCACCCCAACTGGAAACCGAACCCGCCACCCAGGCATGTGCCCTGACCAGGAATCAAACCAGCGACCCCTGGCTTTGTGGAAAAACATAGAACCAACTAAGCCACACCACCAGGGCTCTGGAATCCTTAAACTGATTTTATCCATTGGAATATTTTTATGTTACCTCCCCCATCCATTTCTCTTTCCCATACCCGCCCCTCCCCCCCATCCAATGTGGAAACAAATGTAAGTGGAGAATCAGAAAATGAGCAAATGCTCAGAGGCGGCGGTGGGAGGCTGCGGCTCACACTGATCCATTGTAGGTGTGATGACCACCTACATAAGACATCGTGTAGGTGTGACCTGTCACCCAACTGCCTGAGCGGCAGGCCTTGATCACCCAGAAAAACAACCATCAAGGTTTTCTTCTCCAGAGAGCTGGCTCTATCAAAACACAGCTCTGAACTAATAGCATATTTTCCAGAGCTGCAATCATTTTGATCTAGTCAGTGGGTAGAGGGCAAATAGATTCTCCTCCCTGAAGGAGAAAGAGGGAAATGAAACTGTTTTTCATTTGTTGGCTTATTGCATAAATGCCTCATTATATTCCACATAAAGCTTCTTCAATTTAAGGGATATTTTTTTCCTTAGTGTCATGTCTAGCTGAGAACTGCAGCCTCCTGTCTGAAAATCTGCCTCAGCAAACTGCAGCTCCATCGTTTGGCCTTGAATTTGAACATGCAGTCATTCAGTAAGGGGTGTTGATAATCTTATCGGGGGACCACTTGGACTGGAACACTGTCGCTTATTATGCTTTGTCCACAGCTACTGCCTCCTTCCTAACAACTGAGCGGTGTGGTCTGGCCCCACGTCATGCGGTGCCTGCTGGTATTGACAAGTCGTGACGCACTTTCTGATTACCAATCCAGCATTCTGTTTCCATCTCAAAGAAAGTCGTGATTCTGCTGTTTCACTGTGAATAAAAGTGATTGCTTTAAAATCGTCACTTCTTTTCCAAGGGGTCCGTACTTTATTCCAGCTTCACAGATTTATCGGTCCTTCATGACAATAGGAGACCAGATTTTTGAGGCAAGGGACCTTTGGGGGATCCCAGCTTATCTCCAAATGTGGGTCATTTAACGAGGCTAGAATCTTTCTTTTCTTGTTGTAGCTGGCATTCCTAACAGGTTTGGTCCCTCATGCACAAAGCGTACAACCCTAAAAGCATGTAGACCAGCTCTTCATTTGTTCAATTTTCTTATCAGTTACAGCAATCAGCCCCCCTTATGTGATGGAGGCCCCAAGTCCACCTGGATGCAAAGGAGCTGAAATAAAGCTGTTGGTTCTTGCAGAATGTAAGGGTCCGGCAGAACTGTCAGGTGCAGTGTTTACGTGGCGGGCTGGAGGGCGGGTCCAGAGTGGAAGTTTCTGGGCATCAAAGTGGAAAGATTTTTGACATTTCCTGAGCAGCTACTATATGCCAGACTCTACAGCCAGTGCTTTTCATTTTATCTCTTCTAATAAAGAAGCCACAAAAGACATCAGCCTCTGTAGAAAGAAAGCTCAGCCTGAGGACCAAACCTCCTAAGATAAGGAAGTAAAACATTCCCCCTTATCTCTAGAAGGGAATTCAAGCAGCTGTATTTTTTCTGAATAACAATTACCATTCACTGAGGACTTTTTTATGTGCCAAGCATTGAGCTAAGTACGTTATAGACTTTTAATCTTCACCAAAGCCCAAGGAGGTAGGGTTCTGATCCCTGATCTCATTAGCTTTTGCTACATAACAACTTCAGAGCTTAGTGACTTGACATGGCAACAGTCACTTGTTTTGCTCGTGAACCTATGGTGTGGGCAGGGCTCTTCTCCGTTCTCTGCAGCGTCAGCCAGGCGACCGTCTGGGGCCCCGGCTTACACAGCTGGCATGTGCACACGTCCCCTGTGCTCTGCTGCTTCTAGATCCTGTGACGTTCCTGAGTCGGCTAGAGCACCTGATGACCTCAGCCCGGGTTTCTACACCTTTTCCTGCCTTAACTGTGCCCACCACAGCTACCAGGGCCCAGTGAAGCAGATTCTAGAACCATTCCTCAATCACTTCACCTGTGTTGGGCATGGACTTTTAAGAGCAACCCTGGCAGAATCCTAGGTTTGAGAGGAAAAGACCCAGAGAGGTACATGAGGACTATCTTCAGAGATGGGGAGGGTGATTGTGCAGGTCACAGAGTGGCCAGTATCCTGTGGCCCACCTGGTTTATGAACAGGGCTTGGCAAACTATAGCTGGTGGGCCAGAGCCTGCTGGCTGTTTAAGTGGCTGAAGAAAAAAGCGAGAAGAATATGTAGCAGGGTGAAATAGTTGCAACAGAGATTGTGTGGACCACAAATGCTGTTACAGAAAAAGTTTGTCCTAGAAGGAAGACTCAGGACCTGTGTTACCAGAGCTAGATTTCGAGTCTACACAAGAAGTAATTTTCTCCCAGAGTTGTCCGTGGGTGGGAACAGCAGATCTCCGCTGAAGGTCATGCAGGCCGCTGGCTGTGCCTGGGACACTGTGAGTCAGTGGTGTGCCAGTAAATGTGTAACAGTGGTTCTCCAGGCAAGAAAGGCCATGATTTGGCCCTGAATTGGTGTGGATCAGTTGGTCGGGCATCATTCCGCAAAGCAAAAGGTGGCCAGTTCAATTCCTGGTCAGGGCACGTACAAAAGGCAAGCAATCAGTGTTTCTCTCCCTCTCTTTCTCCCTCCCTTCTCCTCTCTCTAAAAAAATGAATAAATAAAATCTTAAAAAAATAAAAGAAAAGCCCTGATTTGTAATGTTTGTCTATTCCTATGATACAAATCCCACCACAGCTAATTTCCAGTTCTGTCATGATGTCACTGGAGGTGGAGTTGGGAAGAGATGTGTGGAGTTGGCTCTGCAGTAGGCTAGGGGGTCACCAGTGTGTAATCACCCACCTCCAGTGGCTCCCAGTCTAGAGATGCACAGGGATTTTGGAAGGAACGGTAGTGCTGGAAATAAAAAAACACTTTGAAATTCCATTTGCCTGTCTGGGCCCACAGGCAGCCATCGTGAATGCCTATGAGCACAGACAGATTAAGTACCTTGCTATGGATCACGGAGCTGCTAATTTCCACCTGCTATTTCATTGTCCTCGTGTGTGGTTTAGAAAACCTTGACTTCTACAGATTGATAAGTTTGACTGCATCCAAGTGTAGAAGTTCTGTTCAACAAAACATCACTTTAAGCAAAGTTGAAAGGCTGTGACAGAGAGGGAGAAAACAATTGGAATACAGAAGAGATCAAGGCTTAGTATCGAGAGGAGGTAAGGAACATCTATCAATCAATTAAAATGAAAAACAATGACAGTCTAATAGAAAAATGGACGAAGGTGTGGGCAGGCAGTCTGTACCCACTCAAATGGCCCGTATCCTGTGAAACAGTGTTAGTTTTGCTACCAAGCAGGGAAATGTAGGATAAAACAGTAACTCGTTTATATTTTACCCTTCAGATTAACCCAAAATAATAATACGAAGCTAGAGGCTCTGGAGATTCAGCACATTCCTTAAATACATAAAAACCACCCTCACTGTCAACCCAGAAATTCTGTATTGGGCTGTATATCCTCAGGCTGAGAAAAAAAATCTCATACCCTCAGCGGATGCAGTTACACCAAAAAAGCATTGCCTCATTGCTTGTGATAAAATTGAAAACACATAAATGGCTAGATAAACTCTGATCTAGGCAACCCCATGAACATCAGGCAGCAGCGAAAAGTAGGATGCAAGAGCTCTTTACCATTGCTGAGGTGAAAGAACAAATTGCAGAATAGCGTATAAAGTCTGGTGCCATTTGTGTTCTTAAAACATCTGTAAATTGGTGCCGTGTAGTTCACAGAACGTGCATACAATGTTTGAAGGGATGTACACCAGGTTCAAGATAGGATGTGCATTTGGGGAGGCAGGGAGGGAGGGAGAGGGCCGGGAATGGGGAGGAGGGGAGCTAGTCAGAAGGGACTTTCATTTTATATATGGATGTTTTTGTTTTTCTTTAGGAGAATATATTTATGTAATTCTTGCATAATATTTTTAAGAAACCAAATTAGAGTTCAGTTCTCCCCGACCCGAGTGGAGCGGGCGAATATGCCCTCACCCTGGTAAGCCCAGGCCCTCTGTGCTGGCCCAGGGGCCACGTGTGGGGAAGGAGCCTCTGGCGTGCTGGTTGTTTGGGCCCGTGAAATTGAACTTCCCTGAGGATTCTCTCTAATCCCCTCTGTCCACACAGCCCTCAGTGTTCCCTTAACAGTTGCCTAAGCAAGAAGCCGCTTTCTTCTTTAATTTCCTATTACACAATTGAGACAGGACAGAAACAGGTTAAATACATCTTTATTTAACAGGAGGGAATGAGACTCACATTAAATGGGTGCTGTTGGGCTGCAGTGGCTGGCGCTTCCTTCTGCTGAGCCCCAGCCCGCCTTCCCCTCACCATCAGGGCCACCTTTCCCCCAACCCTCCCCGCCGCTCTGAAGCACATCTAGATTCCTCTGAGTCCAGACTCAAGGGAGTTTTCAGAGAAAGATGTTCTCTCTCCCAGGGAGCCGCGGCCCAGCTTCTAACTCATCTGTTGCTAGTCCCAATACCCACCTCTTCCCTGGGTTTTTGGCCCCAGGAATGTTTGCCCATTTCAGGAAACCCTACTCTTTGTTAACTGTTATCGGTGGAAGTGGGGTTCTTGCCATGTCTGAAGGAAAAGAATTTCCTGAGACCCTCATGGGAGGATGGGGCTCTGTGGTGTGGTTTACTGATGATGCACAATTAGGGGGGTTCCCCTCCTGACTTCCCAATGTCCCATCTCCGTCTCTCTCACCATGGAAAAAGTCCAGGCTTGTCTAACGGGGCCTGAATGAAGGCCCAGAGTTTGTGCTCCAGATTAAAGTCCAGTCCAGCCCAGCATCCGGCTGGCTTAGCGAGTGTGTCCAGCTGTAGCCGGTTGCTATGCTGCAGGGTTCGAGCTCCCTCCCAGAGGCCATGGGCCACATGGTGTGGAGAGAACAGGCAGTGCACTGTGGGAGTGCGGGCTTCTTGGTTCCTCTGGGGTTATAACCAGGAGCTTGGGTTTGTGGGGACCCGGTGCTTTCTCAAAGTGACCAATCAACTTCCCAAGTCTTTGTGGACTTTGGATGGGTTTACACCCCCTCACCCCCTAGTTAGACTGACAGGCCTCAGCACCCAGCAGCACTTCCCCCAGGGCCCCCCAGCAAGCCAGTATGGAAGGTGGGGAGGGAGGCCTGTCAATCCGCTGGGCTAAGCAATGCTCTAATCCCCTGGGGTGTAAAGCTGTAGCTTCCTGGCTAGCAAGCAGACTCATTATGCTCCCCAGTTTATTAGGCGCAATGTCTAGTTCCCTTTGCTCCCCTGTTCTAGCCACATGCTGGTGACAGGGCCGCAGGCACGTGTGGCCTCATTCCATCGTCAGCGTGACAGCCACATCAGAATCTCACCATCCGCTAGCACCTGGACAAGAGATAAAGACAGAGCAGCTTCAGGGGTTTTCTCACCCTGTTGCCTGTGGCGAAGAGAAGTTAAGGCACTTACACTGTGCCAGACATTCATCCCTTGTCCCCATCCTGCCTGCCCCCCCAGTAGTGATAATGAACAGTAGGTGTTAATACCCCCATTCTATAGACAA
The DNA here is from genome assembly GCA_004026765.1 of Micronycteris hirsuta. NCBI lineage: Eukaryota > Metazoa > Chordata > Mammalia > Chiroptera > Phyllostomidae > Micronycteris > Micronycteris hirsuta. The sequence continues at coordinate 65,999 of PVJI01006760.1, read as the reverse complement.
GGCAGCTGTGCCTCAGAAAGTCCCTTAACCTGCCTGTCTGAGTCAGAGCCCAGATTGAAACCCAGAATGCCTGCCTCCAACGCCTTTTAACCTTTGAGTGATATTCTCCCCTTAGGGATTTTGTTCTACAAACCTTCAGAAGTCTCCCGCCTGCTTTTTGCAGAACCTCACTGGGTAAAATGAAAATGAAAGGTCACTTCCCCCATGAATTTTGAGTGCCAGCCTTTCTTTTCAGTGCAAATCCCCAGAACTCCTTTTAAGTTGTTACTTGAATTTTAGGTGAAACAGATAGAAAATGTATTTTCACAGACATCTCGCATTTTGGATTCAAAGGAGTATGAAGGTTAGGAATTCCTTTGATAGTTTTGGGGGAATTTGGGGACAACGCAGTATATAAGCAAAGACCAGTGTTCCCAAATCCCCAGCCTACTTCCGGACCGTAAAATCACATCTTTCTCACAAATGTGAAAGGGAGGGAGTTAGGCCTCATCTTTCCCTTTAGATTCCTCAGCCTCAGTTTTACATTCCACCAAGTCCTCAGTTACCTGAGGAATTTAAATTAGAATGAGAGAGGTGAGAAGGTGAAAAAAAACCCTTCAGGACTTCCCCAAGATTAACAAAGATAGAATTGTCAACACACAATCAGGACAATGGAGCACTGAGTTTCAAGTTTGGGTTTATTTAGAGGCAGAGCCTAAAAGTTGTGGGCACTTCCTTCTGCTCACACCTCACGTCACAGCCACCAGGATAGTTATCTTTAAAAGAAGAATCACTACCCTGGCTGGCATGGCTCAGTTGGTTGGAGTGTTGTCCTGTAACCGAAAGGTTGCAAGTTTGATTCGCAGTCAGGGCACAGGCATAGGTGTGGGTTCAATCCCCAGACCAGGCGCCCAGGGCAGGTGCATGGGATTCCCAGTTGGGCACATACTGGAGGCAACCAATGGATGCCTCTCTCACGTCAATGTTTCCCTCTCTCCCTTCCTCTCTCCTTTCCACTCTCTCTAAAAGCAATGAGAAAATGTCATCAGGTGAGGATTAGAAATAAATAATGAATGAATGAATGAATGAATGAATGAATGAATGAATGAATGAATCATCTCAAAGACTGAGGGAATCCCTTCAGGACTGGAGTAGATATGCATTTGTCACCCACATTTTTCTGACCTGAATTTAAAAGTTTTTAAACAGTGCATGAAGGAACCCTTCCTTCATAGGGGAACCTGAAAGCAAGACTAACAGAAACACTAGCGGACTGTAGTGGTCCTTCCCCTTCCTTGTTTCCTCTTCCTGAGCTGCTTTAGCCATCCTGTAATGTTTTGTCTGCAGCCTATGAGCAGGTACTACCTGTTATGGATTGAATTATGTACCCCCCCCTTTCTGCTCACACACACACACACACACACACAAAATTGAAGCCTAACCTCAGCACATCAGAATGTGACCTTATTTGAAAACAGTCTTATCAGATGCAATCAGGTTAAAATGAGGCCGCTAGGGTGGGTCTTCGTTCAGTCTGACTGATGTCCTTGTAAAAAGAGGAAATTAGCAGAGACGCAGACATGCACAGATGGAGGACCAAGTAAAGAGACACAGGGATGAGTCTGCGTAAAGGCGGGGGTTTGGAGTGATGCGTCTGCATCCAAGGAACGCCAGAGGTTGCCAGCATCTGCTAAAAGCGAGGAAGAAGTGAGGAAGATTCCCCTCCAGGTCTCAGAGGGAGTGTGACCCTGCTGACACCTGGACTGCAGACTTCCAGGACCGAGAGACAATGAATTTGTTGTTTGAAGCCACCCAGTTTGTTAGTGCAGCTCTAGCAGACTAGTATAACTACGGGCACCCTAACCCTTATAAAATAGACATGTAGGATAAAGTGAGGTGGAGAATTTCAGTTCATCTGCCGTAGGTAGAATGATGTATTTTCGAAAAGTGGCTGCGGCACCATCACCGGGCCTTCATGTGTTTCTAGACTCTGGAAATTCCTAAATCCTCTTCCCCTGAATCTGGCTGGGTTTGGGACTCACTTGGGATGCTGTGTGACTTCTGAGGCAGTTTGCACCCTGCTTGCGGGAACGCCTGCCTTGGAGCTGTGGGCTGCTGTGTAAATAGTCCACTTGTCTTGAGTCGGCCGTACTGGGGGGAAGCCCAGCTAGTCCAAATGGAGACCACGCGGAGACCTGAGACTACCTGGAGAGAGATGCCCAGACCACTCCCAGATGCTCCAGCAGCCCCGTAGGTTCAAATTCAGCCGCTCTCTGACCGAACCCCCATGGCAGACCCTGAGCCACAGCTGCCCAGCCAACCCTTCCTGGATTCCTGATCCACAGAAATCTTAAGAGGTTAAAAAAAACGCCATGTTTAAAGCTGCTAAATCTGTTACACGGCAATAGAAAACTGGAACATTTAGTGTACTCTGTGCTTTGCAGTGGTTGCTCTCCTTTCATTTTAATTTTGAAAATGTATTGCGTTATTACTTCTGATTAAATAAATTTGTATTTAGAGCAGATGGAGCATGACCACAAAAATCTCTGGCTTAACATGAGGAGATTTATTTCTCACTTGCTCAAAGTCCCATGCGGGTATTACAGGGTGGGTGGCTCTCCCTCAGACGGTGACCCAGGGATCCACAGTCTTCGCTCTAACCCTGGTGCTCTTTGGGGCCTCTGCTGGGTCACCTGTGTTCAGGTGGCCAGAGAGAGAGTGGAGGATTGTGTGGGATGTTTCAGGAGCCAGGCCTGGAAGCGGCACACAACATCTTGATTCACATACCACTGGCTAGAGCTAGTTTTGGATTCCAGGGAGCTGGGAAGTGCAGATTAGCTCTGCCTCCAGGAGGGAAAGGTAAGTTTGGTGGGAGCATAGGAATAGATCTGCCACAACCACACACGGGCTTATGAACCTGAAGTTGTCACACCTGAGAGGTCAGCTTCTCTCAGTGTGGTCCATCAGCGTGGGGATCACCTGAGTGACTGGTTAAAATGCAGGTCCTGGGGCCCCACCTGCTGAGTCTGCACCTCAGTAAGTGGGTTCTAAAAAATTGCATTTTTACCAAATTCTCCCAATTGTTGTTATGTACACGAAGGTTATTTAGAAAGTCATTTTACCCAATGTGCAACCCTTTTATTATACAGATAGCAGAGTCCAGAACTGGACATGATCTATAACTTCTTCTCAGTCACCCGTAGCCTGAGGCCAGAACTGGGTTGGGAAGCCTGTGTGCGGAGGGCCACCCACTCTTCTCACATGTCACCCAAGGTTCGGTGGCACAGCAGGCCAGGGTCCACACGAGGGTGTGCCCTGGGAGTTTCTGAATTGTTCCACTGGCGCCCAGCTGACCAACCACACATGCTTGTTCTGTGACACCCAATGGGGAAGTTCAGCCCAACCCGGAAGAATCACATTTGCCTTGAAATGGCTCATCCCCTGTGGTTTGCAGCCCAGAATCTCCTGAAGTTTCAATTACAACCAGACCCCGTTCAGAATCAAGTCCCCTTATGTCTTGCACAATTCCTAGCAAGTTAGGAACCCCAAGTAGTGTTTTATTTTAGAGATTGGAACCCCATGATAATTGCTCTTACGTCACTCTGCAGGCCCACCTTGTTTTTAAAGCCGTGATGTGCCCTGACTACGGTCCATTACGCTAGCTCTTCCGGAGGCATTGGTGGGAGGGAGGGGAACGGGAGGAGAGGGAAACTTCATATTTTCCAGCTCTCTTGGCAAAAACAACCAGTGCTTATTAGCATTCATTTCACATAATTTCCATGATAATGCTATAATTTAAAACACTCTGACTCAAAGACCTAATAAAGGAGGTTAGACTTACTTTCTAAATTTGCTGCACAGATTGCTCCTCTCTCTCTCTCTCCATCAATCCTCCTTCTCTTATTTAAACAAAATGTAAAATCTGGGACAAGGAGGAAGTGCCACGGTTCACCCGATCCCCTTGTTGACGTTGTTTGGCTCTTCAGCAACAGCCTCTTTTACGCGTTTGCGCTCTGGTTCTGAGCATGCGTGTGAAAGTGCAGCTGTGAAAAACCTCCAAGTTGCTTTCTACCTTCGGAGATGGGGGTGGGAGGCTAAGTAGGGGGTAAATTGTCTAGTGATGCTTGTCATGCTCCCCAAACCCTGGTTAAAATCACTTACTTTCTACTGCTTTGATTAATGACTCTAAAGATTTTAGAAGCAGAGGCTCATGGCTGAATCATCTGCCTTCCTGTATCGGTGTGAAGGAGGATGCATTCATACGTATGCAGGGCATTCGGGGCAGCAGGAAACCAGCGATGGGCCTGGGTCCAGTGAGGTGGGGGCACCTCTAAACCTCCTGACGGCCTCATCATGAACGACGTGAGATTTGAACAGGACTTAAGAACAGGGTAGATGGAGAAAATGAGAGATGACCCGGGCCTTCTTTCTCTCTGTCTTGATCAGGCACTGCCACTTTGCAGGCTGGTCCCCGCCTTGGGGGCTCCAGGGTTGTTCCTGGTTCTCACTTCTGTGGTCAGGATGTACCGTCAGAGTTGAGTTACTTAGCACAAGAAGACAGAATGGGGGGCCAAGAGGTGGCCAAGTCAGCAAGAAAGAGGAGAAAAGGCCTGGTCTGGGGCATCCCTGGGATTCCCAGGAAGGACCTGGGCCTCCGCATTGAACCAAGCTGTTCTGGTGCTCCCAGAGTCTCCCCAGCTCCAGGCAGCCAAACCCCAGTTGTTTCTCCATGTCAGGAGACCAGCAGCCAGTGAGCGAGGGAGCGTGCGGAAGGCCCTGGAGCCGGGCAGAGCGGGGAGAAGCTGGGACTGGGCACCGTAGTCACAGGAGAAGCCCCTCCGGGCAGTGCAGCGGTCTGGCCACACCAGTGGACTTCGAGGAGATGGAGAAGCAGGACTGGACTTTCACGTTGGAGCCTGCCTGGGGGAGGGGCCTGGCACTCTACAGGAAAGACGGCTTCCTTCATTACAGCACCAGGTCCACTGCTGGGCCTCAGCCTCCTGCCAGACCCGCCTGCCAGTTGCTCTATGTATGTTATCTTTAGTCCTCAAAATCCTGAAACGAATAGCTCCTGTTATTCCTGTATGCTGAGAAAATTGAGGCTCCAAGAGAAGGACTAACCTTCTGGCTGCAGAATTAAGATTTGAGCCCGTGTGCCTATGTGCTGGCCGCCGGCACCGGAGAACACAGAAGCAAACAGATGCTGCAGCATCTGTCTCAGCGTTGGTCAGATGCCAATTTCCCACGTTTCCTCCTTCTTGTTCCCTATAGTTGAAGGTTTCCCTCTTCGTTATTGTTGATTGTAAGAGGAGTAAGAACATAGGAAAATGAGAAGAAGAGGGTTCACAGGATTGCGTGGGAGCCAGCGCGGGGCACATGCACTGTGGAGAGGGGAGTGCAGCAGGGCCCCAGGAGTGCTGCCAACTGCAGGCCCGTGCCCACCCCGGCAGGGCTCCTGGCCTTCCTGGCTGGCTCCGGCTGGGGCCCATCGCAGATCCGCCAGAGCCCTCTGCTTGGGCCCCGGGGGTGGGGGAGTCATGTGACCCTCTGGCTGAACATCCCAAAGTTAAATGTCAGAGGGAGGCCTTGCTGCAGAGGAAGGCTCTTAAGACTTTGAAGAAGGGTCCTCAGTTTTTAGTGCGTCACCTGGGGTGCTCATTTAAAACGCTGTGTTCCTCATCCCCGCTCTTAGAAACTCTCAGGCAGCAGTGTGGCAGCGAGGCCCCAAATCTACATTGTTCAAACAGCCCAAGCAATTCTGACCCCACGGACCCTGGACTAGGCAAAGAAAGACACTGCCTTGGAGGGCGAAGGGGAGGAATCTGAATCTTTTCTTTAAGAAAGCAGCTCTTTTTTTTTTTTTTTTGACATTACTGTTTAATCTCATGCGCACCAGTTGTAGATGTAGGTATAATGTTTATGGCGCTGTCTTGCTGAAAGAAAGATAATGAACACAGCAGTTATGTGCATAATTGCATTTAATTATTATGTTGCGAATGTATGGTTAAACGATAAACATTAACGTATAAAAAGTCTTATTAAAAGTTCCCTGTTATTTGCCATTAATCAGGGGAGTTTGTTCATTTAGCCTCTTGATCAACATGGTTGGAGCCCTTGCTGTGTGGCTGGCACCGGGGAGGGGTGGCAGCAGCGGGGGGCGACCTCTGGCCTCCGGGCACTCACTGTCTGGCCGGGGGATTGAGCTGTGCATTTCAATCTTGCGTAAGTTTTTTCTTACTAGTTAAGGTATTTGTTAAATTCATTACTAACTATGATTTTTATTAAAAATATAGGGATTTGCATATAAACAAATACAAAAGAAAAAATCCTTATTAGGCTATATATTATGATTTGAGGCTTTAAAAACTCAGTTAACATACAGAATGTGAACTTTCCAGGTATTCTGATTGAGCGAGGGAGATGTATTTTTAATAGATTCTCTACAAAGTTGGCTTGTAGTTTTGCTTCTCAGTCAGTGACTTAAGACTTCACCTCCAAATATGTTTAATTAAAATGTTTTAAGGACACATTGATTTTTCCCCCATCATGTCTCTGTTTCCTCCCCTCACTTGCGAACGTAGCACCATTAGGAAAATGGGACCCAAGTGGTTTCAAGCACAAACGTACCTGAATGCAGATTTCTCATCCAGTGATGAGAAGCACGGAGAGTTCTGGTTCCGTGCTTAGCACAGCCTTATGCTATTCTCTTGCCTGAAATTTGAGCGTGCCAATAGTCTATGAGAGAACGGATCAGTATGAAACAGAATTGTCATCAATAACCTCCACTTCTTGTTTCCAGTGTTGCAGGTGGTGAGCTGTTTGACTTCTTAGCTGAAAAGGAATCTTTGACTGAAGAGGAAGCAACCGAATTTCTCAAACAAATTCTTAATGGTGTTTACTACCTGCACTCCCTTCAGATTGCCCACTTTGATCTTAAGGTATGTTGCTGAGTGTTAGCCAGATAGACGCTGATGGAAACCACAGCATCGGCTGTTTGTTTGCTAAGAAAGTTTGAGGCATCTGAAAGAGATATTTGTGTCATTCCTGTGGGTTTAACAAATGGAATTTTCCGTGTTAATTAGCAAGTGTATATTGCATGCCTCCTGCAGAGACTCCTAACTTTTTTGTGGAATAGAGACTTACAATGAACGATTACATTCAAGAATCCCTGGGGAAACACCTGTGGGTCTTACCAGCGAGGTCTTTAAGCAAGGGTGATGGGACATTGTCAACCTGGAGCCCGCTGTCTTCCCAGCCTCTATCCCCCTGTGGCTGCAGGGCATGTAAGATAGAAGGTGCCTTGATCTCTGTTCTTCTTCTCGATGCAAAGGGCTTATGGGCCAGACTCTGTCACGGGCATTCAATCAAGCCAAACTCCAGATCTGGCTAAGTGGGGTCATGCCTGGCTGGAGGCAGGGCATTATGGGAGGAAATGTCATACTCCCAGCCATCCCAGAGGTTTGGTCTCTTTGGGAAGGTGAGGCACCCATGAGCAACAAGAAGGGACAGTGTTAAGATTCAAGGTACAATCCAAGGCAGTGAGAAGACTGTCACAAAGCAGCGTGTGATCAATGGCCAAGGAAATGATTCAGATCATTGGAGCTCGGTTAGGACTTAGAGGAGGAAGGATTTCATTCATACTTTCTGTAGTGAAGCTGTTAGGACCCCATCTGGATGCCCCCAACACTCACTGATACACACCCCACAGGCTGCTGTTGCAGACCCCCACGGCTCTCTGCCCTGGGAGCGGGAAATGCCCAAGAGTAAATGCCCACAGCAGCAGCTCTTAGCAGTGGAGGGTGGGGAGATGGTGGATAAACAGCCTGACTCCCTCCTGCTTTAGTTGGAAGGCTCCGGGCGCTGCTCTTTCTCCCCAAGTTCCTAAAGGGATGACACTCCATCACTTCCACCTTGATAAGATACCTTGTATCAGCTTCCTTCCATTGCTTGTCCCCCCATTTCTCTGCCAAGTGGCCCCCACATAAGCAACTTACACCCGAATCCCTGTCACAGGTCTACTCCTAGAACAATAAACCAAGGGTTGCATGTACCCTTCAGACCTATCTTTCCACTGTTTTTTCAGGGGAAAAGAAGGACTATTCAGCCACTTTGTCCTCAGCAGAGCATATCATGGCTGCTATTTTTTTTTAATGGTAGTAAAATAAAGATAACCTAATTCACCGTTCTAACCATTTTTAAGTATGCAGTTCAGTGGCATCGGTATATTCGCATGGTTGTGCAACCATTACCAGCGAGTTCTAGAAGTTCCATTTCTAGAACTTGTTGATCTTCCCACACCATGACACAGGAGCTCGCCGTCCTGCCCCCAGCCCCGCTCCTGGAAGCCGCCATTCTACTTTCTGTCTCTGTGAACTTGCCTGTTCCAAGTACTTCATTCAAGTGAAGTCAGAATATTTACCCTTTTTTAGCTGGCTTATTTCAGTTAGCATAATGTCTCCATGTGGTGTCATGTTTCAGAACTCACATGCTTTCTAAGGCTGAATAATCTTCCCTTGTATGTATCCGCCACATTTGTTCGTCTGTTCCTCTGTCGATGGGCACTGGGTTTTTCCGCCTTTCAGTTACTGTGAATATCGCTGCTCTGAACATTGCGGCACTGTTTCTCTTTTCCTTTAAGCCCGAAAACATAATGCTTCTGGATAGAAACGTTCCCAAACCTCGGATCAAGATCATCGACTTTGGGTTGGCCCATAAAATTGACTTTGGAAATGAGTTCAAAAACATATTTGGGACGCCAGAATTTGTTGGTGAGTTTCTTTGCTCCTGTGGTCATTTGTTTCTCCTAAACATGATGCTGGCAAAATTTCCCCTGCTGTAGCCTCCTTTCCCTGGTACATGTTCCTGATTTATATGTGCAGATACTACCCTCTGGTTCACTTCCTTCAAAAACTAAATGTGCATTTACTTCCCCTTAGCTCCTGAGATAGTCAACTATGAGCCTCTCGGTCTTGAGGCAGACATGTGGTAAGTAGTGCGCCCTCGATGTTGTCATTTTTCTGGTTTAATATATTGTTCTTCTGACGTTTGTTTTGTTTCTGTTTTGTGTCTAGGAGTATTGGGGTAATCACCTATATTCTGTAAGTACCAAAATCCACAACTCCTGTTCCTTCCCTCTGTCTCTGAGACCGTATGTTGCACTAATCAGCCGTGTTGATCTCCTCCGCTTATGCGTGCTTTCTCTGTAAACACTCACTTTCCACCCCAGAACACGTTTGGTTTCTACTAATTAGACGTTTTCTCCTAATTCAAAATGAGCCATCAGAAACTGCAGCATAGTCACTAGAAGAAAGTATGTCTGCCCATCACTGAGAAAATTGGGAAGGGTTTTCTTTTTACCTACTAGATGCTGTTCCAAATTAACTTTGTAAACGCACCCTTTGCATTAAGCTGAAGCTTTTGTGCATGACAACTAAAATGCCCTGCAGAATGTAATGGAACTCTACAGCGACTGTCCAGGCACCAGACTGCAGTCTTCTTCCTCGCTCCCCTCACACAAGAGGTAATGCTCATGTTTTGTGCCCACTTTATTAACAGCCTCAGTGGGGCCTCACCATTTCTCGGAGACACTAAGCAAGAAACGTTAGCAAATGTATCTGCTGTCAACTATGAATTTGAGGAAGAATACTTCAGTAATACCAGTGCCCTCGCCAAAGATTTCATAAGAAGACTGCTCGTCAAGGACCCAAAGTGAGTGTCCATTATCCCAGAGGGGCTCAGCCGTGGCCTCATTCAGAAGAGGGTTAGTCTCTGTTCTGTGCACGGGGCCACGATGCTGAGACCCTGGTTGTTCGCTCCTGGCAAAGGGAAGTGTGCCACATGAAACGCCTCCAAAAATGCAGGCCGGGGCCCTTCGACCCACTCGGTCAGTCCCGCCGGCAGAGTGGAATGATCGCACCAAGACTGATGTTGTTTTCGACTTGCTTCCTTGAAGCAGACCCTAACTGCATTTCCTAGAATTTCTGTTTTGTAGGCGCAGCCAGCATGGAAACAATTGTTAGCGTTTGCTTCAATGGTCACAGCGTTTTGTTTTCTTTTGTTTTTTTCACTTTCACCTTGCCCCACAAAGGAAGAGAATGACAATTCAAGATAGTTTGCAGCATCCCTGGATCAAGGTAAGTTGCGTGTTGTGACTGGCTTGGGTATGAAAGGGCATCCTGAAATCCATTTGTTCTAGGTCATTACTAGTAACTGTGGGTTCTAACCACGGGGTACCTCTGGAGTACTGTGTCTGCTGCTGGTGCCATATTTTAACACAACTAACAGATGAAAGTATGCTAATGAAAGCAGAGGTAGAGAGGAGAAAGCTATCATAATTCAGGATTGTAAACAGGGAGCTGAAGTTCAAGTCTATTCAATAGCCATATTTGGTTTGACCTGTGGGATGTTGGCCCAAACAATATTTTTTTAAAAATTTAAAATTAATTCCCAGCATTTAAATATATCAAATCTGGATTTCCAGCTTCTTTTGAAAAGTTGGAAGATCTTCCAAAACTGAGTCCTCCTTCCATGAGGCCACCAGAAACTTGGCACAGCCACCTTTGTGCCAGGGCCCGTGGCCACCCCCTTGCACATTACACCTTTACATTACCTACCTGTCAGCATTTAGATTAAGGAACTGAAGTTGCTGTGGATAAAGAAAAGGGATCCTATGGAAAGTAACCTCGCTGGGTGATCCGATCACAAGTTCCTACCTGGGCAGGTCGTAGTGGGTACCCATGCCCCTGGCATATAACTTTTTTTTAAAATTACTGCTTAATATATATATTAGCGTGGCTAATTCTTGGAAGATATGCAATAAAAAAATGTGAAAGTATTTATACATTACTTCTTTCAGTGAACCTGCCCATTTTATTGACTAGCCAACAGCAGTCTTTCAATTTGCTGACTGATCAAGTATTATAGATCGTAAATTAGAGCTTTAACAGGTACATAGGAGCTGAAGAAAAAGAACCAACATGTTGGAAAGCAAATTCACATCTAGGTGTTTTTAAACAGAGGGCTAAGACATCCTTCTGCAAGGTTGCGTACGTTGTAATTAGGTGCAGAACCAGTGTCTCCGGTGAATCTAAAGTAATGATCTCATGAGAATGTTCTCCATGGAGGGACATTTATCCTAGAAACATTGTTACCAGACAGGGGGCCTGGCCCCGAGCGGGTCTGCCCGGGGCGAACCTGTAGTGTGTGGGTCCTTGCCTTCGTATAGGAAAGATTTCCCAACGCAAGTCCAGGTGACCGTGAGGATGCATTTATTAAAGCTGGGGACGGTAAAACAAGGAAGGGCTTAGCATACAGGAAGCAACAGGAGAGCCCAGGCTGGGCTGCCTTAGCTCACTGGGAAGTCAGAGAAAAGGGGGCTTTGGGGACAGCTTCACGGGATTAGCCCGGGACAAACTGCCAGCTGCCCGTTGCCAGGCATAAAGCTTTTTTACGACAAGGTTTATCTTCACCTTAAGCAAGCCCTGTCCACTGTTGCTGTGCACCTATGTTAACACATCTTTGAAATAAGGGGTAGCCACCTTCAAGAGAGCACATATTTGTTAGCTTTCCTATAATTTAATCCCCTCCTTGCTTTTGCTCATCATCATGTAATTGTCCTTAATTTCATAAAAGAAACTAAGAGCATTGTCATTCTCCAGAGCATTGAAATCCTTCTCCCCAGCATCAATTTGGTTCAAGTAAACTCTTATAAAAATTCAAAAAAAAAAAAAAAAAGAGAAAGACCTGAAGTTCCTTCAGCTAGAACAGAAAGGCCTGAGGGTGGGGAAGCATGGCAGTTACAGAATAAAATCGTGGAACCAATAACAGACTGTGATGCAGTGACTCGCCTTACGGAAGTAGGTTCTGTCTGTTCAAGGTCATGGCAGTTGCCTGGGCTTCCCTATCTCTTCCTCTCAGAGGTAGAGCTGCATGGCTTCCCGAAAAAGATGCTGTAGAAGGCAATGTAATGCTGTCAGACAGACTGAATTCACTGACCTCTAAGATCCCTCCCAGCTCTAAATTACTTCATGATATTCAAGTTCAAATGCCTCATAACATGGCCTCACCGTGCAACTTGCCATTCCCCAACTGTCTTATGGGAAGTTGTAATTCAGGTTGGCCCCAGCTCAACTTTTCAACTTTTCCCCAAGATCAAATCTTTATAGATTGTATCAAACCCTCAGCCACAAGAGTTAGCCTCTGCAGACGAGGTTCCTAGATCTTGCATATTATCCCAACTTGTTTTGATATTTCAGCAAGGTGAATGTGTAAGCAAGCATCCCAAGTAATGATAGGTTTCAAAAAGGTGTCATGTAACACATTTCTGTAATTTGAGAGCTAATTTTTTTTCTTGGACTTTCATTTTAGCCGAAAGATACCCAACAAGCACTTAGTAGAAAAGCATCAGCAGTAAACATGGAGAAATTCAAGAAGTTTGCAGCCCGGAAAAAATGGAAAGTAAGATTATGATATGGAGGGCTTTACAAATTCTGTTTCCTGTTCATTTCCAACAATTGTATGAGCTTTGATAGTCACATTATCTACCATTACCAGCTGGCCTGGGACCAAGGACACAGGGCAAGACCACTGTACACCATGCTTCTCGGAGGGGGTCAGGCCAGGGTTTTGCTAGGGTAGAATCTAATTCCTCAAAGAATAAAGAACAAAATATTGAGAAGGAAGGGACGTAAGAAATCCAGTTCTGTAGTTTAATAATGAAATGCAGATGGACTTTCTCTCTATTCTGTTGTCTTGATTTATAAGACCTGTAGAATTATTCTTTAAGCAAATGTGCCCCATTGTGCCTGCCCCTGAGGAATCCATGCTGCCAGCAGTGAATGCCATCTCAAAAGCTGTCCTTTGCACCAATTTGAGTGTTGTTACATAAGCTCTCTCCCCTCTTCTCCCCCTGCCTTTATTCATCCTCTTTTTCTTGTCTTTAAAGCAATCCGTTCGCTTGATATCACTGTGCCAAAGATTATCCAGGTCGTTCTTGTCCAGAAGTAACATGAGTGTCGCCAGAAGCGATGACACTCTGGTAAGCAAACGTGTTGGCCTTGGTGGGGTTCTGTGTTAGCACTGTGGACTCAGTGTCTGGGTTGTTTGATTTGCTCAACAGCTCAGAAAACCTGAAGTCATGTAAATGTGAGGCCTGTCCTTCCTCTACGCGGGGTAGGGAGTTGGGGTGGCTGTTTTGATGTACTCGAATCCTTCTTTCATCCTTTTTCTTTGTGTTGTAATTGGCATTATGTCTACTCCCACCCCACTAACTCTGACACTACCACTCACCTCCTCCCACACACACAGTTTGATAGAAGAGAGGCAGGCCAGTAGAAGAGGAAAGAGCTCATTTTAATTTTTATGAACTAAAATGAGAGCCTTCTATTGTCATTGACCTGGGAGGCTTTAATTGTAGTAGTACAAAAGGGGCAGACAATCCTCCCACTGAACATGCATACACACCAGGAAGTCAAGGAAAATGCAGTAGGGAGGGCTTGCTGGTGTAATTGGTGGTAGACCAGAAGGCTGAACCCACTTGCTTTGTTGTCATTGCATTGACTGTCTAAAGCCCTTGAGAACGACCCCATAATTTTTTTCCCCTTAATCCACACTGAAACCTAATCACAGATTAACTCTTCAGATATGACCAGACATATTTGAATTCCACAAGACTTTCCTCTGACAATCAGACAAGAGGGCTTTGTTAACACTGGAGGTAAAGGGGACTCCAGGAAAGGCAGAGAGGGTGATTCTGTGGGAACCAGGCTACTCCTGTAACTGAATAGTCAGCGTTTCCTGAGTGGAACCCAGGGATTCCAGGGCAGAATCACATTGGCAGGTACTAGCTCTGTATTTTCCCCCTGAAGTCAGTAGTTTCCCTGAGGCTTGAGCTCTAACCTTGTAGAGTAAAAAGAGACAGGAAATGTTAAAAAGAAGAAAGAAGTGAGAAGAAGCAAGTTAGGAGAAGGGAGAGGAAGAAGAGGAGAACTGGATTTGGGAATTGCGGGAGGGTAGCAGTGGAACCAAAGAAAAGATAAAAACTATTAATCTAAGTAAGATGATGAGAGTGATTAAATACTATCCATTAAAATCATCCTGAATAATCAGTTGGGAGAAATTGTATTTATTGCAAGAAAAGCTTAAGGTGGAAGAGGGACCCGGCGTAGTGTAGGAACTCCAGGTGGGAAGACTCCCTCCCAGACCTCAGTTCTCCTTCATCTCCATGTCGTGCCGATTGTGAGGACATGTTGTAACGATCTCTTTGCTGTCTCTCTCAAGGATGAGGAAGACTCCTTTGTGATGAAAGCCATCATCCATGCCATCAATGATGACAATGTCCCAGGCCTGCAGCACCTCCTGGGCTCATTGTCCAACTATGATGTTAATCAACCCAACAAGGTCTGATGCTGTTCTGTCAAAGATACTAGAGGGTGGTGGTCATGGTGACTGTGCACCTCCAAGTCCAAGGTGGAGAGACCCCCATCTGCTTCTGCCTTTTCCCTTCTGGTTGCAAACCCCATACTGTGAAAAAAAAAACACTTATATTTAGAGAGTGAAGTGAACTTAGAAATAAGGTCTTTTTGCATTCAAGGCCTTTCTTCATGTACGGCCATTCCTCAGGCACCAATTATACCTCTAACCATGAAATTTTAAGTCTACTCATCCTGCAAATGAAAATGTCACCTTTGATAGTGATTCCAAAAGAGAAAAGGGGCTGTGTTCTAACTGTCCTCCATTGCGGTCATGCGCCAGTCCTTATGCACCTATTGAGACGTGGGAAGGTGCATGGGACAGCAGTGACAGTTTGGGCTTTTTCTTCCTACCAAACCTGAAAAATAATATTTTTTTCTTGCCTATTCCAGCATGGGACCCCTCCGTTACTTATTGCTGCTGGCTGTGGAAATATTCAGATGCTGCAGTTGCTTATCAAAAGAGGCTCAAGAATTGATGTCCAGGATAAGGTCATAATTCTGTTTTATCGCAAATAAATTAATTTTTTTAAGTATTCCCAAATGTTTCTACTCCTAGAGGTAATAGAGAAAATAATATGTATGTTCTACTTCAGTTTCCTGTAAAGGAAGAGGAGCTGCTTAAATAGCCTGGTCCAATGTAACGTATGTTAAAAAGAAAGGGGAAAACAGCGATGTTTTTCTGGGCTGTTTTTGGATGTCAGCCTTTGTGTGTATACTACCCCAGATTTTTCTCTTCACGGATCACATTTACTCAACAGTGTTATAAGATGTCACATCTGGAAAAGTTTTTTGTTTTTTTTTTGGTTTTTTTAAGATTTTATTTATTTATTTTCAGAGAGAGGAGAAGGGAGGGAGAAAGAGCAATGTATGGTTGCCTCTCACATGGCCCTCACTGGGGACCTGGCCCACAACCCAGGCATTTGCCCCGACTGGGAATCGAACCGGGACCCTCTGGTTCCCAGCCCGCGCTCAATCCTCTGAGCTACACCAGCCGGGCCTGGAAAAGTTTTAATGGTCTAATTAATCTCAACAGAAATATTTTTGCCTGCTTGTTTATTAGGGCCACAGAGAAGGAGGATGTGCTTTGAGATATACATCACATTGAAAGTAGACACCTTGATTGACAGCTGATAGCTGTTACAATGGACCTGTCGTCAGCTTCTGCAGACTTTAACAGACCTGTCAAAGGACTAGAGCTGGCCCTTGACAGTACAGGGAATTCTAACCAGAAGTTCAAATAAGTTTTAAGAAAGAAGTAAAGGAACTTTTTATTTTGAAATAATTTGAGATTCCCCCCCGCCAAAAAATCTGCAAAGATAACACACAGAGGTCCCTTATCCCCTTCCCCAGCTCCCTGGAATGTGAATATCTCACATCACCTCGGTCCCTGTGCAAAAATAAAACAATGGAATGGGGGCGTTACTCCTCAGGGAAGTTGCTCCTTGGGAGTTTGCCATCGCATAGGGAGGGGACTAGGGCGTGTCTGAGTGACACGCATCCCGATCCGCCGGCTCAGGAAGCGTGACCGCGCTTTGGTTTTGTACAGGGCGGATCCAATGCCGTCTACTGGGCCTCTCGGCACGGCCACGTGGACACCTTGAAGTTCCTCCACGAGAACAGATGCCCTTTGGACGTCAAAGACAAGGTGAGGCCACTCTCTTCTTAGGGGCGGGGGAGGAACAGAAGGCCACACACGTCAGGACCAGTGAACAAGGATTTAGGACTAAAATCTTCCTACAGGGAATTTAATCTAGAAATGTGTCTAGCTTGATGTAATATTAAAAGTCTGCGTTTAGCTGAAATCTGCCAGATGGTCGCCATAGTATGGAAGCAGTGACTCGCCTTGCGTGACTAACGTGAAAACTCGAGTTCTGGTAGGAAGACAACCAGAAAGAGAACCGAGTCTTGATCCCTGCACTGACTCACGTGCGCGGGTCCCTTTGCCATTCTCCTCATCTTTGAAGTGGCTGGCCCTGCTGCCCCTCCAGTCACTGGCACCAGAAGGACTGATCAGACGGTGTGTGTAAAGTAAGGCTTTGGGGGGCAAAGACGTTATAAAAGTCACTGACTTCGCAAGGTGCCTTCCTTTCACACTCACGTTTCATTCCGTCCGCACCGCAGCCCTGCGCCTGCACCTGCACCTCGGAGTCCTACCCCCTCGTGCATTACGGATTCTCCTGAGCCGCCCTTCTCTGCCTCTCACACCTGCACAATAATTTGTCGTGTCTGGTCAGAGCCGTCATGTGCAGTTGCGTGAATTGTGCCCTGCACCGTGTCTAAAAATGGCATTTGTATCAAAGACACGTGAATTTATTAAGGCAGTTCTCTGTCAGGTGGCAATAAAGTATCTTGTTTTGCTTTGTTTTAATCAGTTTACTCTGGCAATTTTTGCCAGATATAAGGAAAACACCTTAAGGAAGTTGCCTCTCTTACGAATGCACTGAAAATTATTGTACGGGCTGAATAGTGGTGTTTTAAAATCTCTGAGAATATAAGAAATGAGATTCTAAACATAGTGAAATCTGAAACATGTTAGTAAATAAAACTACACATTTACATACCTGCCGTATGATGAACCTATTGTTAAAAAAGGGAGCTTTGTGTTTAAAGAAATCACACAGAGCACCAGTAGATAAGGAAGTTTGAAAACAGCCGTCACAGACCAGGGGAAGCATTCTCCCTGGGGGGTTTGTGACGAACAGGAGAGCCAGGTGTGCGGGTTTACCACTAGCCACGTGGTGGACACTCCACCCGGGGACCCTGGCCCTGTCACCAGAAGGCATCTGGACAGAGAGGTTGGGACCCCCATGGGGAGGTAAGGAGCCAGGTGTGTGTGGAGTGGGCCTCCAGGCCTGTGCGTTCTGGTCCCCACAGCCTGCTTCTGTTTCTTTTGCAGTCTGGAGAGACAGCCCTTCACGTGGCAGCTCGCTACGGCCACGCCGACGTGGTTCAGTTACTGTGCAGCTTTGGCTCCAATCCCGATTTCCAGGACAAGGTGGGTCTTGGTGGCTGCTGTCCTCTCTTCCTTCTGCTCTCTGCATGGGTGTCCAGGCAGACAGTGACACGGCCCAGTCCTCCGAGTTTAATCCAAGTTTCTGCTTAGATTCCAGAGGTCTGGGTCTCAAATAGAAGCACTATTAACATTCACTTATTTACTTCTCTGGACAACCCTATGAGGTGGGTTACTATTACTATCATTCTCGTTTTATGGACGAGGAAACCGAGGTGGGGAGGGGTTCAGTATCTTGCCTGAGTTCATTCAGCTCCTAAGTGGCACAGCTGGGATTTGGGGTGCGAAACCAGACCGTCTGGTTCCAGAGTCCCTGGCAGTGACCAGCATGGCCTCTCATAGACAGACGTGTGTCTAATGATGTTGACCATGAACACATAGCCTTGCAACCCTATAGCACTCACCGCAAGCCCTGTCCTTGACTTACTAAAGCACGGTTATTCCGTTTGCCACAGCAATGATACATTTACCTGACTCATCCTTATGTTGTATGCATGACAGAAACCGGGGGGAGTCAAGATTGTTAGGAGAATTCTTGTCCAAAGAAGTGCTCCCCTGTTAGTCATCTCAGATAAAGTCAACGCAGGCACTTTTATAAGAAAGATGCTAAAAATTCACCTACCCTGGGTCTGTATTGTTCAAAAGAGCTGAGCTGTTGGTTCCGGTGGGTTCCCAAAAGTCAGTTGCCACTCATGTGCTGAGAAGGCCGATCCGTCTCGCACGCAAGTACCAAGGAAAGGAAACTGATGAAGGAAAGGCCCGTCTCTGCTGTTTCAGGTTAATGCCTCGCCCCAGCAGCTGTTAGCGCATGCTCTCTGTGGCCTTGACTTTGCTGCCGAATTCAGCAGGGACTCTCACCACGCCTGTGCTTTCTTTCGTGTTACCTCCATCTCCCCCTCTGCGCACTTGCCTCCTCGACCAGGAAGAAGAAACCCCCCTGCACTGTGCTGCCTGGCACGGCTACTACTCCGTGGCCAAAGCCCTGTGTGAGGCCGGCTGCGACGTGAACATTAAGAACAGAGAAGGAGAGACGCCCCTCCTGACAGCCTCCGCCAGGGGCTACCACGACATCGTCGAGTGCCTGGCGGAGCACGGAGCCGACCTCAACGCCTCTGACAAGGTGCTTTGTGGGCGAGGGTGTCAGACCCACTGAGAAGTGATCTGGGGGGCTGGCGGGGACGCAGGGCTTCCTCAGTTAGTTTGCCTAAAATGAACTTGAATGCGGCAAATTGTAATTGCCCTTTCTCTTCTCTGTTCCAGTGATTCTGTGAACTTTTCAGGATTCTGTTTCATATTTAACATTTATTTGTGGCATGTAACAGAGTTTATGAAGTGACCGGATGACTCAGGTCACCTTTATTTTTAGTCTTTTTAGCTTTGGAGCAGGGACAATGATGATTGCTGAGCCCAAGACAGTCCTCGTTTGGCACTAAAATTGGCAACACACTATTAACTTGTAGATAAACACAAAAATAGCAGGTTTTCATTTGTTTCCATCACCTGCTATTTTGTAGAAAGACAATAAACCACTCATTTCTCTATTCTAGAGCAGGTGTTCCTTTTTTAATGAAACGAATTCAACGTACTCTATGTTTGTTGTTAACTTGTATTTAAAATGAGGCTGTGATGTGGCCATATGCAGTTAGATCTGGACACTGTAGTTCATTTAGAAACAGCCATTTGTGGAGTATTTTCCTGGTACAGAGAAGCAGTTCTCAACTAGGGGCGACCTTGCCCCCAGGGGCCATTTGGAAATGGCTGGGGACATTTATTGGTCATTTCCCCATGGGTGGGCGTCACTATTGGCACTAGTAGGTAAAGACCAGTGGCTGCTTGTACCCTACAATCCCACAGGACAGGACCAAATGTCTGTGTGCTGAGATTAGGAAACCCTACAACAGATAAGTTATAGAAATGTTTCCAAACCCCCTACCCAGCTCCTGAAACTCAATCCATCTGCTCATTAGGGATTCTGTGGTAGCTAGAAGGAATTCTCGGGCTGGTCTGCAGTGAGTTACAGAGGTTAAGTAAGTTGTATTTGCTTTTCATATACATGACAGCCCTCGAGCAAATTACTTCGCATCGCTTTCTCAGTTCTCCTGGCGTAAAAATTGCTGACCAAATGTTTTGAAAAGTATTTTTCACCTACTAGATAAAACAGCCCATTGGAGTACCAACAATTCCTTAAGTCTGTATGTTCATAGATAAAAAAGATGTGTCAGTTCTTTTTGTCCGGTGATACTGGCCAAGCCTAGGTTAATCGCGCTGATGGTGAGCATAGTCCGCTCACTCAGAGTGGAGTGTGTGGGGCCTCTCCCCCCACCCCCAGAGTAAAGCTTGTGGCTTCTAATCCTCCTTTGGGCTTTGCACTGGGGGTCCTGGTGCCGATTAAACCTAGCCCGATGGCGGCTGGAAAAGCGAGGCCGGGTGCCTCGGTGAACGAGCTCGTGCCCGGGTGTTCTGTTGTTGCAGGATGGACACATTGCCCTTCACCTCGCTGTCAGACGGTGTCAGATGGAGGTCATCCAGACTCTCATCGGCCAGGGGTGTTTCGTCGATTTCCAAGACAGGCACGGCAACACCCCTCTCCACGTGGCCTGCAAAGACGGCAACGTGCCTATTGTGGTGGCCCTCTGTGAAGCCAAGTGCAATCTGGACATCTCCAACAAGGTAAAGCCGGAGGGAGAGGTCCCTGAAAGGCCAGTGCTGTTGGCCAAGTGAGGATTAGTAGCTTGAATACGGTTAGTGTTATTATGATGTAGATTGTGAGGTTGAGGATGCTTATGGTTGAAGCCTCTGCAAGTTTCCCTTTGCACCTCTTCATTGTTCGGTGTTCTTCACGTGGGCTTGTTCTTTTGTATAGGACTCTCCACTTTAAGTCGTATCTTACACATGACTTCTGAATAATTTTGTAACAGAAGATGATTGCATTAATAGGTGCTTCCTACCTAGCCTAGTTTACTACTTATAGGTATTGAAAGACAGACAGACACCACCCACCTGCAGAGGAATCAGGGAACCTGGTACAAATTGGGGCCTCTTTCTGGAGCTCTAGGTCTTCAGCAAACACCCAGTGAGTGAAGGTTAGACTGAGATTTCTGGGACCAGATTTCTCTTCTTAGCTCTCCCCCATTGAGAGGTTCATGGTCCAAAGCTTATTACACCTCTTTTGTGCTAAATACATTTTGTAAGACCAAGAGAATCCTATTATTTGGGGAATAAAAAAGAAATGAAAGTAAATAATTCCACATTCCCAGGTTGATTTTCTTTCTAAATCTCATTATGTTGACTTCTACAAGTTAGCTAATGCCTTGCTTTTCCCTAAATACCGTCTAGCTTTTCATCACCAAACAAAATGAAACAGTTGACTATGCATGTGGTTTGGACCTGTAACTATGTGAAAGGAAATCACTATTCTATAACGATTATGTTAAAAACAAAGTCCAAGTAACATTACTTTTAGTAATTGTAGGAAAAGTTTATACCAAATAGCAGGCATGATCCCAGCAAAATTTTATGGTGATTTGTTTGAGGTAAAATTAGTATCTGAAACAGCTGGAAAAATTTATGTCTACCGAAAAATTATTTCTGTTGCATATTACGTGATTAATTCTAATGGAAATCGAAATTGGTAATCTTCACATTCTAGAAATGTGAATAGGCAGCCTCCCTGGTCTTAGCCATTAGCTGCTGGTTGCTTTCTTAGTTTATCCCGTTCTAATCTTGCCAAGTCAGTTATGTAAGTGGCTTAAGGGGAAAGCCAAATGTGGTATTAAGAAGCATCAAGAGCTCGGCTTTCCTTCTAGGAGTCTTTAAATGAATAAAAAGCAGCGTTAAGGAACATCGCCGCACTCAGCTGGATACATGTAGGCTTGGCCGTTGTACGGGCTGCTGAGGCGGAGCGGCACCCTGTCTCCCGCTGTTTCGCACTAACCCAAAGAAGGGACTGGGCGTTCCCCTCATGCCCGCGTGAAGAAGTGCGCTTGTTACATATGCTCTCTGAAACACCCCGCAACTTTGCCTCGCCTTCCACGTTTCAAAACAGCTGGCTCGTTTCATGGGAAGGCCTCGGCTTTTTTTAATTATTGAACTTATTATGCAGCCTGGACATTTTTGATACTGTAGATGGCCGTGGTGGTTCATATACACCGACGCAGAGGGCATTCAATAGATAATTTTGTCATTGAACTGAGCTGAGCTGGAGGAAAACTCATTAGTTTCACAATTTCAACCTCTTGGAATCAGCAGCAAAGTTGAGACCATTCTTCAGAACCGGCCGGGAGCAGCAGCAGGCAGCTGATGAGCAGCTCTGGGTTCTTGGACCTGCAGACGAGCCCCCCAGGTTGCCTTCAGCGCTCAGGGGCTCAGCCCATGGCACCTCTGTGGGTCTCTCACCTTCAGAAGGGTGGTGTCAGCTCTTTTCTGGTTATCGTTAGGAAGGATAACGGGTTCTAGAGGAACTTAAAAGATGAGCAGAAAAGGAAAGAGGAAGACATTCTTTCTCAGAAAGCACAGCGGGGTTTGCCTGGACTCTCCTTAGTCAGTCGCTGGCTGTCGGAGGGGCCCCTGCAGGCAGACCGGCCCCCCCGCCCATGGTGTGCTTTCTCCTTACCTGGATTCAATTCCCCCAGAGATAAAAGTGGCCATTCAGATCCTACCCCGGTCACTGAGGTGTGACACGAACTTGTCACTATCTTTGACACTCTTTGCAGTGTAACAGACCTTGCTCAGTCTCCCCTTGTCTCGTATGAAAATCAGGAGAGTGGCTATTGAACTTGGCCATGTTAGGGGACACAGGAGAGGAGAAGAAATAGATGGTGCAGAACACACAGCCCTGCACCCTTTGTTCCCTTCGCGCTGACTCTTCTCATCAGCGAAGATAGAGAAAGAGGGTTGGACACAAGTACATGCACACACATACGCATGTACACACAGATGCACACACGTGTACATCCAGGAGCAGGAGAGGATTCCGTGCCCTCTCCGACAGCGCTGTGCCAAGCCTGCGGAGGAGTTTGTGGACAGCAGAGTGGATGGTCCTTGCTCTCGGGCTGCTTCTCAACATCATAGCATCTCATGTCGCAATCACAGCTGCGACAGAGGCACAGGCGCTGTGGAAACGCTGACATCTGGACATTAAAGAAACTAGGAAAAGATTTTCAGAGGCAACCATTTAAAATAATGGGGATTTTGACAGATGAAGAAGAGGAAAGACCACTGCAGACCGAGGGAAGCAGGCGTGTGTGTTCCGGGACCGTCTGGATGCCCCGTAGCTGACAAGTGGTGTAGGGCAGCTGAAAGCTTGCCATCTGCTTTCTAAGTCACTCTGGAAGGTGGCAGTAGACAAAACATAAATATGTACACACCTTGCAGAATTGTTTATAAAGGCAGGAAGTGAAACCACCTGAATGGCCATCCTCAGCGGGCTGGCTGAAGAACTAGGACATAGCCATATAGTGGATATTATTCAGGTGTCCAAAAGAATGTAGTCGGTCTAGTTACAGACATGGAGAAGTGTTCACTATCCATTGTTAGGTGAATGACCCCAACGACAGGATGGAATGTGGAGTATGATTACGTCTTGAGTTTTCACATTACCTCCTTTTATGGATTCATAGATAACAGCTTGGAAGGAAACGCCCCTCGGTGTTAAGCAGGACTAGCTCTGAGTCGGGGAGCTTGCGGGGAGGGGTACAGGGGAGGAGGGTCTCTGCGTTCTGCCATTTACCCTTCTATGTCATTTGGATATTTTAAATGAGTCTGTGTTATTCACAACAAAAACCTATACTTGCAAACAAACGACATAAGACAGATACCCAAACTTGCTTGGTTCCCAGCATCTAGCATGTCTCAGTAATTTTTTCATGGTTCCCCCAAGGCAAAAGAAATAACTAACAGTTCTGTTTATTAAGCAGCTCAGTCTGAGCAACTTAGTGAATATTTACAACCTAACAAACTAGTAGTTGTTGCAATAAATGATCCATATAAGCTGGAAGAAAATGAATATTTTCATTTCATTCTTACATAACCACAAGTAGGTAGTAGTGGGACGTGTGTGCTCACTGGCACCTCACTGGCCCTCAGACCTTGGGCTCAGACTGAACACGCAGCCCTGCTGCTTGTTCTCCATTAATTTTCTCAAGGTACTTGCTTCTCATCCCAGCCACCGTCAAACCCCTCTGTGCAGACTTGCTGCCCTTGAAGGGAGGCAACCTACCATTGATACCTTGGACTACCTGGAGCTAGTTTACTGGTATCCGAACCTGCCCGTTTCATCAAAAATTTAAAATAGTTATCATTCCCCTGTGAATTTCCTGCAGTGCCGAGAGGTGCCTTGGCACACAGTTTGGGAACCATAGGCATAAAACCAATAGTGGGCATGGCCTTGGAGTTTCACCTCATTAGAGTGTCTTCAATGGCTGTCCTTCCATCCTTTCTTCCTATTGCTGTGTCTAAATTTGAACTGTGGTGCAGATCTTTCTGGAACCTTGGGGCCAGCCCATAAGCCCTGATTCAAACCTCCTTTATGCCAACACAGCAAGAGACTTAATTACCTTATGATAAGCCTCCCACTCTTTCATCTTTTGAAGTTACTCTTTTAACTGAAAAATACTTGAAAACATTCTGCTTGGCTTGCCTCCCTCAGGAGACAGCGAGGTTCTAGAGAAGGCGGGCCACGCCTCCTCTTTCTCTCCCAGATTCTGCACACAGTGCTGGCCCTGGGGGGTAGACTCCATAACTGTTCTCCTCGGGCACGATCTGGAGAAGGACTCTCTCGGGTCTTTTTTTGTCTTCTCCAGTATGGACGAACACCTCTACACCTTGCAGCCAACAACGGGATTCTCGACGTGGTCCGCTACCTCTGCCTGACAGGCGCCAACGTGGAGGCTCTGACCTCGGTGAGTAGCCTCCTGCGGGAAAAAGCGATGGAAAACGTCTGAGGCCGAAGGGGAAGGGTACTGCTGGCAACTGCGTTCCTCCACAGCAGCACTGTGCACTTTCGCCCACGCAGACCCAGGGCGCTATCTGGTTACTGCTCCTCCTCTCCTCTCCAGGCCCGCCTGCCAGGAATGCCTGCTGTCTCCCACTGGCCTGGCCTTTTGTTCCCGGTGTTATGCAACTGTGCCTTGCCTGTTTTATTAGATGTGTGTGTTCTCCTTTCCTAAATGCTCCCTCTTTTCGCCTGGAGGCGCTGTGGGCTTGGGGGAGGAGTAGGAGTGAGGTGGGGGCAGGCCCTGCATATGTGGGCAACAGTTGATAAGAGCTTCTGTCTCTTGTTTAAAAGTCTAGCTTTGCTGTTAGGCCTGCAAGTTATTTTTAAGTGAGATTTCTTCAGTTGCCTTTACTCCCCATTCCTCATTCCAGCCTGGCCCCTCCCTGCAGAGGAAGCCCTTCGATTCATACTTCACGAAATACCAAAGCAGAGCCCACGTCAGCTGATGAGAGAAGGTTGTCACCGTTCGCGGCGGTGTATCAGCATTTGAGTTGTTTCTGGCCCAACAGTGGGCCGTCCCTCCATTCTCTCATGTGAGGGGTTCCTGGCACCCACTAGTGCTTTTCTGACATAAAGTGTTTTTCTAAGGAGATCCATCGGAGTTTTAAAATATGGTGACTGACCTGGAGGGAATCAGGGTGCAGAGGCTGGAAGGAGGGCCTCATTTCTTGGAATCATAGAGAGGCTGACACATTTTGGTCCACAGGCCTAATCCAGCTGCTGCCCAGTTCGGTAAATGAGGTTTTATTGGGACACCTGTGTTTGTATTGCCTGTGGCTGCTTCCACACTGCAAGGGCAGAGGTGAGCAGTTGTGACAGAGACTCTGTGGCCCACGGAGTCCAAGATACCTGCTCCCTGGCCCTTTATAGAAAGTGGTTGCTGACCTCGGGTCTGGGGTGCAGGCGTGCCTCAGAGACGTTGCAGGTTCAGTTCCGGGCCACAGCAATAAAGCAAATACAGTAAGGCAAGTCACACAGATTTTTTGGCTTTCCAGTGCAGGTAAAAATGATGTTTATACTGCACTGTCTGTTAAGTGTGCAATGGCTTTACGTCTACAAAAAACAGTGTGTGTAGCTTAATTAAAATCCTTTATTGCTGAAACACGCTCACCATTATCTGAGCTTTCGGAGAGTTGGCAGCCTTTTTGCCAGTGCAGGGTCCTGCCTCGAGGTTGCTGGCTGCTGCCCACTCAGGGAGGTGGCAGCTGAAGGTTGAGATCCGCCGTGGCAATTTCCTGAAGCAAGACAGCCGTGAAGTTGGCTGCGTGGGTTGGCTCTTCCTGTCACAGTTTCTGTGTGGCGTGCGGTGCCGCTTGGCAGCATTTTACCCAATGGAACCTCTTTCAAAATTGGAGCCAGTCCTCTTAAACCCTGCCGCTGCTTTGTCACTAAGTCTGTGGGACAGTCTAAATCTTTTGTTGTCACGTCAACGCTCTTCACAGCGTCTTGACCAGGAGTAGCTTTTCTCTCACGAGACCAGTTTCTGTGACCGTCATGAGAAGTAACTCCTCATCCGTTCGTTTTCTCATGAGGGGGCAGCAATTCAGTCCCATCTTCAGGTCCCACTCTAAGCCTAGTTCCCTTGCTATTTCTACCACCTCTGCAGTGACTTTCTCCACCGAAGTCTTCTTGAACCCCTCATATCACCCAAGAGGATCGAAATCAACTTCTTCCAAACGCCTGTTGATGTTGATATTTTGACCTCTTTCTATGTATTACAGATATTCTTAGTGGCATCTAGAATGGTGAATCCTTTCCAGAAGATTTTCAATTTACTTTGCCCAGTTCTGTCAGAGGAATCACTGTCTATGCAGCTATACCTTTTTGAAAGGTATTTCTTAAATAATAAGACTTAAATATTAAAATTACTCCTTGATCCATGGGCTGCAGAAGGAATGCTGAGTTCGCAGGCATGGAAACCACCTCAGTCTGGTGCGTCTCTGTCAGAGCTCCTGGGGGCCCAGGTGCCTTGTCAATGAGCAGTCATATTTTGGAAGGAATCTCTTTTTCTAGGTGGTAGGCCTCAACCAGTGGGCTTAAAACTGGTTGTAAAGAGATGTGCTGTCACCAGGCTTCGTAGTTCTGCTCACAGAGCACAGGCAGAGTAGACTTACCACAATGCTAAAGGGCCCTAGGATTTTCAGCATGGTGAAGGAGCGTCGGTGTCAATTTAAAGTCGCCAACTACATTAGCCCCCAGCAAAGGAATCAGCCTGTCCTTTGAAGCTTTGAAGCCAGGCACTGACTTCTCTCTGGCTCGGAAAGCCCTAGATGGCGTCTTCTTCCCATAGAAGGTTGTTTCATCTACATTGAAAATCTGTTGTTTAGGAGAGCCACCTTCATTATCCAAGCTAGATCTTCTGGAAAACTTGATACAGCCTTTTTTTTTTTTTTTAAATCCTCACCTAAGGACATGTTTTTATGGCTTTTATAGAGAGAGGAAGGGACAGAAGGAGAGACAGGGAAACATCGATGTGAGAGAAAAACATCAGTCTTTGCATCCCTTCCTATCAAAGAGGGAACCCGCCATCTAGGTATATGCCCTGACTGAGAATCGAACCCTCAGTCTTTTGGTGTACAGAATGACACTCCAACCAACTGAGCCACCCAGTCGGGGCGCTTGCCACAGCTTCTAACACTTGCTGCTTGACCAGGGTTTCGAGCAGGAGGTGGTGTGCTCCTTGAGACACCATATCCCTGCTCAGGACAGCTCCAGCAGAACAGTGACACCTACTGCGTATGTCATCCTCGCTATTCCAGTAGGCACATCTAAAAGGGAAAGGAGGAAGTCAATTTTAGTAATATATTTTATTTAGCACAAGATATGCAAAATATTATCATTTGAACCTGTAGTCAGTATCTTAAAATTACTGAGATATTTCATATTCTTTGGTTTGAACTGTCTTTAAAATCCAGGTGTGCCCTGGCTGGGTAGCTCAGTTGGTTAGAGCATCAACCCAATATGCCAGATTTTCAGGTTCGATCCCCAGTCAGGGCACATACAAGAATCAACCAATGAATGCTTAAATAAATAGAACAATAAATTAGTATTTTTTCCTCCCTTCTCTCCAAAATCAATTTTTTTAAGATAAAAAAAATTCTGGCTGTGCTTTACACCCAGAGCACATCTCACCTCGGCCACAAGGCCAGCACTGAGTAGCCACGTGCGGGGACAGCACAGAGCAAGCCTCTGAGGGCCCTCTCCTCACTGCCGGAGCTGGGGCCATTCTTCCCATCCTTCCCCAGAGCCCTGGACCTTGCAGCGCCCTCTAGCGTTACCGTTCCTCTCCCACTTGCTCTCAGCCAGGATTACTTGAAAAAGTCCTCAGAAGGGCTGTGCTCTCCTTGTTCTTGTCTTCTGCCCCTCCTCCAGTCTCCACAGTTTCCCCTCAACTCCTTGTGACTCTCAGCAGAGTCCCTGTCACCTCCTGGTAGCTCTCTTCTTCAAAACTTCCGTAAAACATACGTTTAAAGAAGCATCTGAACAAAAAAAAGTAAAGCTTGGTGATTAAGAGAAACACCTTTGGAACCCACTGAGATCAAGAACTAGCCTTTCGAGGCCTTTGGCTACGTATCCCTCTCCCAGCCCCTAAGGAGCCCCGCTCTGACTTTCGCAGTAATTACTCGCTGTACAGTCTTTCTCACCTAAGTGCCAACGGCTCATTTAAATCCTGTTTCACTAGTTACCTCTCCAGGACTTCACACTCTCTTGAGACTCTCCTGCCTTGGATGAGAAAACCCTACCTGCTCGGCTTCTCCTGCCTCTGCTTGCCCCCCTCCAACTCCACATCCTCTTGCAGCTCTTCCGTCCTGGCTGGCCAGCTGCCTCCTGGTCCCCTCACCAGCCCCAGGGCTGCACCTGAACTCAGGCCCATGTCCGGGTCTCCAGCCTCACTTGCCCCCTAAGGGCCAGATGCAGACACATCCTCCATGTACTGTCCTCTCCCTCCATTTCTCGCTCTGTGGGAATTGACTCTTGAGTCTCCCACAAGACTGTGAGCCCTTGGCCGTGATCACGTGTAGTTTGTCCTGGTCTCCCTACTCCCGCCCTCACCTGTCCACAGTCTGTTCCTCACACAGCAGCCTGCGTGCCCATGTTCAAACCTAAGTCACACCATGTCCTGGCTCTCTGACCCTCATTCAGGGCACAAGTCCTTACACTGGAGGGGGGCCTCCCTGACCCCATGTCTTGCTCCTCCTCCTCCTCTCCTTGCTCCTCCTTCCTTCAGCCACATATTCAGACATGCCAGTCGTTCACACAGCGAGTGCAGAACTCCCTTCAGGCATGCAAATGGCCTGGTCTCTCACCTCTTCATTCAGATCTTGACTCATGTATCACCTTCTGGGGAGCCTTCCCAGACCGCTGTGTGTGACCAGGAGGGCAGTGAAGGTTAGGGTCGCTCACGGGCTGGGCCGGGCGCAGCCCAGGGAGTTAGCACCTTGCTCAGGCGTGCATGGCAGAGGTGCACTTCCTACCCCTTTCCCTCTTGGACAGAAACCAGGGGATTTAGAAGAATTCCCAGCTGTTTCATGAATAATTACCACTGCTTGCTTTTCCTGTGCCTGGCACTTGGGTGTTTCTTTCCAGTTGGTTTCTCTAATCTGCTGAGAACCTGTGCAGAGTGGGTATCTCTTCCCATCTCGCAAAGGAACCCAGACTCCAGGAGCCCAGGTGACCGACCGCCCACACAGCCGGTCAGGACCCGAGTGCAGTCAGGACTTAAACCAGGTCCTTCTAGCTCCAAGGTCAACACTGGCAGGCATTTCTCTTGGAAGCCTGAAGAATGTCCTTTAGAGTAATGTGTTTTGCAAAGTGTAAAGTTCTGTGCAAGCGTAAGGACTGTTGTTTGTGATTGTTTTTCTGTCAGCTGAGAGGCTTCATGGTGGAAGGTAAGGTTTGTCACTGAACATCCTCAGCCTGTCTTGTACGTAGAGCTGAGGTCTTCCACGGAGGTCAAGGTTGTGGCCAGACACGCCAGAACACAGGAAATTTAAGTTGAGGCTCAGGTTTCTGAAGCAGTGTCCCCGAACTTTCCTGCACAATAAAACCACCTGAGAGCGCTGAGAACCCCGACTCCCTGGTGTCTCCCCAGCCTGACGGAAGCAGAGTGCCCAGCGGGAGCCAGGCAGTGGGAGTTCTCAGACCCCAGTGAGTCCAGTAGGCAGTGGGGCTTGGGAACCACTGGACCGAATCTTTCTCTTGCCACGTCAGTAAAGGACCTGGAAAGTCTGGCATGAGTCTCTGGTTGGGGACGTGGTGCCTGACATGATACCTAATGGGCCCCCAAAGCAAACTGGAAGCCCGCCCCCATCCATTGGACACTTCTCAGGACTGTAAGGGAGCAGAGAGAGACGGCGTGCGGCTGTAAAGCACGCCTCCTCCGGGGCACCCTTCTGAGCTGCCAGCTTCAGCCCACAGTGCTGCTTCTCACCTGGGCTCTTTCACCCCCAGAGAGCGTGGGGCAGTGGCTGGAGACAGTGTGGGGTGTCACGAGTAGGGGGAGGGGTGCTGCTGGCAGCTACTGGTAGAGGCCAGGGATGCTGCTAAGCATCCCGCAATACATGGGCAGCACCCAGAGCAGAGAATGACCCCATCCGCAACGTCAGTCAC
Organism: Micronycteris hirsuta; assembly: GCA_004026765.1. Taxonomy (NCBI): domain Eukaryota; kingdom Metazoa; phylum Chordata; class Mammalia; order Chiroptera; family Phyllostomidae; genus Micronycteris; species Micronycteris hirsuta. Next base: position 35,935 of record PVJI01006760.1, on the reverse strand, counting down.
ACCGAGGCTGAGAAATGCTGTCTCATGGGACCCCACACGTGGCTAAGAGAGTGGCTTGCTTGAGAAGCTGGCAGGTGTGCTCTTAAGCAGATTTGGGCATTTCTCAGCTTCCATGGGAGTGGGACTTTGTTAGTGATAAACATTGAAAGATAGGCCAAAAGGCTTCCTATTCTTCTTGTTTAAAAACATTGCTTTTGCCCTTGGCCAGGTGGTTCAGTTGGTTGGAGCATCGTCCCTACACCAAAATGTTGCAGGGTCAGTTCCTGGTCAAGGCATGTACATAGGTTGCGGGTTCGATCCCTCGCGGGGTGCCTACAGGACACAATCGATCCATGTTTCTCTCTCACATCGGTGTTTCTCTCTGTATCTCTCTTTCTCTCTTCCTCTCTTCCTCTTTCTCTAAAATCAATGAAAACACATCCTTGCTTGAGGATTAGAAGAAAAAAAATTTTTTCAACAGAGCTTTTATTGCTGTGGAAATCCCTCCTCATCATTTCTACTTTTAAATTTACAATGATTTCCAAAACTGGCAGAACAGCCCCCAAACCTCTGAGCCCTCCAGGCAGCATGGGCAGAGCCATAGAGCGGCTGAGTCGGCACGCACGGAGCACTGAGACCTGGGTCAGGCACAGATTCTTAGGAGGTGCTCACTAAATAGAAACAGAAATGAATTCATTTAGCATGGAACTGCAGCCCTATGAATCTTTTAAAGATTTTATTTAGAGGAGAAGGGAGGGAGAGAGAGAGAAACACCAGTGTGAGAGATACATCGATAGGTTCCCTCTTGCACGCCCCCAAATGGGGACTGGCCCGCAACCCAGGCATGTGCCCCAACCAGGAATTGAACCGGGCGACCATTTGGTTTGCAGGCCGGCACTCAATCCGCTGAGCCACACCAGCCAGGGCTGAAATTTTCTAAGTAAAAAGCAAACAACAAACTGCCACGAACCCTTATTTCCTTGTTGACATAAGAAGTGTCCAAACCTGTAAGAATTTTAATGAGTTTATTTGAGTCAAACTTGATGAGAGTTGCCAGGAAGCAAAATCGCAACCGATTGAGAAAATGCTCCAGAGAATGGCAGTTTTGCACCTTATTTTATACATTAGAATCAAAGGGGAAGACATATGAAATCTGGTGGTGATAGATTAGGGAGGCGGGAGAAAGCAAAGCTGGGGACCCTCTGAGTTGCATAAAAAGTAAAATGGACAGACACACACTTCTACATCGGCAGATGTAGGGTAGTTAACAATTAACAATTAGCACAGTAACAATTAACAATAACAATAAGGGGTTCTCGGTCTGTGCCCCGGTGCCTGAAAAGGGAAAGTCCCCTGGCGTTCCAAAGGTGTCTTCTCACAGATGCAAAAAGACAGCAGACAGGCTCAGTTCAGCTAAAGTTGACCTTTGTCAGAGTCAATACCGGCCTAGGTCAGGATTGCCCACCGTGACCCGCGTTGAGTTGATACGTTTTAACTTCAGACCATTCTGTGCGGCTACTTCAGGTCTCTGAGTTTGTAGGGCCTCCCCTGAGCTTGTCAGGTTTAGTGTGTGGCCCCTTTTTGCCCATATCCTCCTTTCATGTTCACTGAAGTTTGCGAGATAAAATTGTCTGCTAAACTAAGCCTTACTTCTTTGAATGCACGGTAATTACTAGTATCCAGCGCGATGCCAGTGCTGACGTAGTCTATGGGAGTATTTTAAGATGTTAGCTGGCACTTACTAGAATTTGGCGTCTAACGACAATCTTTATTGCCCACCTAACTGGAGAACAGTTCACTGAGTAACCTGACCGCTAGCAAGGTGCCAAGGTTGATTAAAGCCTGGGGGCCTGAGACATCTCGCCGCTGGACCTCAAAACACCAATGCAAGGCCCTGGCCAGGTAGCTCAGGTGGTTAGAACATCGTCTGATACGCCAAGGTTGCAGGTTGGTCCCCGCTCAGGGCACATACAAGAATCAACCAATGAAGGCATAAATAAGTGGAACAACAAATCGATGTTTCTCTCTCTCTTCCCCCCTCTCTAAAATCAATCAATAAAGAAAAATGTTTTTAAAAACACCAATGCAGAGTTTCTTCCTACTTCTTTCCGTCCTTTCCTGGGCAATCAAGCGAACTAGGATTCCACAGAAAGGGAAGTCAGCCAGGATGCGCTCTGTCTGCCCCCCTTCTTTGCTGCTGCCCCCGTTCTTGCTGCTGCCTCCCGTGGCGGGACTGGTGTGGGAGCACACAGCCAGCTCTCTGCTGCGACCGAAAGAGACTAATCATTCTCTCCGACAGGATGGGAAGACAGCGGAGGATCTTGCTAGATCGGAACAGCATGAACATGTAGCAGGTCTCCTTGCAAGACTGCGAAAGGTGAGAAATTCAGTTTATCGGCCTGAAATTCTGTTTTTACGTGAAAATGTGTCTTTTCCCCTGCAGACTCTAAGAATGAGGCTTTGGACTCAGGCTATATGAAGAGGTAGCTGTCCCTTCCCTGTGGTTTGCATATCAATTTGCATAAATGTCTCAGCTACCTGTCCTGTTTCTTCTGTATTTGGACTTGGAGACCATTTGGCCTCTTCACAGTTGCTTGGCCCGGCGTCTGTCCTCCGCCCTCTGTAACAACTGCCCCCGTAAAGTGGGGGGAACGGAGAACGCTGACTCTGCTTCTTTCCTTCATAATGCTTTGAGCTTCAAGATGCCCCGTATGCTCTGGTTTGTTCAACATCCTTGCTCTGAGGTTTAAGGAAACATGGCAAAAATAAGTACATGCAAGTGCAGGTCTTGAGCAAAAGAGAAAGAGAATTTCTGTTTTCCTGGGATTATATATCTCAGGCTTAGAAAAGACCAGAAACTTTTCCAAAATGACCAATGATATTCCCAGACTTTCATGGGCTTTGGACAGGCTCACCCCCCCTAGTTAGACTGACAGGCCTCTAGGGTAAAGCCACCTCCCCCGGGGGCACCCCAAGGATTCGGTACCAGAGTGGAGAAGGGAGGAGTGCTAATCCCCCTGGGGAGGCAGTGGCTTGGTCCCCTGGGGTGTGAAGCTGTAGCTTCCTGGCTGAGCAGGCTCATGCTCCTCCGTTTCATTAAGCTCAATGTCTAATTCCCTCTGCTCCCTTTTGTAGCTGAATACTGATGGTAACGATCGCCGCGTTGTTTGTAACAGTAATGAAAACCAGAAACATCAGATGGCCGGCAGTAACCGCAGCAAACAGTCACACAGCTGTGAGATAGAATGGTGTTCAGCCATCACAATATTTTAAAAGAGGTTTCTAGTAACAGTAGTTTAATGCTGAGGATATTCCCAGGCTTTAAATCAGAAGATAAATTATGTGCACACTATAATCCCACCAATGTGTTTCTGAAATACCTGGAAAGAACATGTGAACCGTGGTGTTTTTGGATTTTGCTGGTGTGATTAACATTTTCTTCTTTAAACATTATTGTGATTTTCCAGATCTCCTGTGATGATTTTTCAAAAAACAAAATATATAGGAAGGAAAAAATAATGTAGTCGATTTAAGTGCTCATTGAAAAGGCATTGCCCAAAGCCAGGTTTGGGTGTCCCAGGGAGTTGCTGCCGTGCACATTGGAACGTGCCTGAGGGAGGGTGGAAATGACCCAACTTTCTCAGCCACTGAAAGTTGCATTTTCACAGTGGTCCCTGGTTGGGAGGGTGGGGAGGCAAGGGGACAACCAGATGAGACTATTTTTTTCCCCAGTGCTTGGAGCTGACCCTGGGGGTGGAGGAGAGAGTAATCCACTTTCACTAATCCACTTTGGAGTCTGCGAACTGACCACAGAGGCCCTGGGCAGGCGACCCATGAGCACTGGGCTCTCCCAGGCTGCAGCGGGATTCCATCCTTTGTTCTGGAAATTCCAGAAACAGACCAGTCTGGACAAACTTTCCTCGCCTACTCACTTGTTCTTACAGGAAACCAGACTCCAGTGGGTGAAGCAACACGCTGCCAAGTGCAGAGCCCAGACTCAGGCCTGACAGGGAAATGTTTGCAGTCGGTGCCCTGCAGCGGGCTGAGGCCTTCTTCTGCGTGTTTCCTCCCCACCCAGGGGGGGTCCTGCTCCCCATTGGGCTCACCCACTTGTGGCTGTGAGGACCACCTTCCTCAGGGAAACCCTGGCCCAATCCCCGCAGACTGTTCCAGATGCCAGGCCCCGGGAGACCCGCATGTGCTCACCTTAGTCGCTCCCTCACAGGGCTCTGGACCTCAGCCTCCTGAGGAGCTAGGAGGGAGGATGTGGCTGCCAAGCATTTCTGACCACACTCTAGTGTGGTCAGATGTGGTGGGCTTCCTTTCCTTGAAGTATTTGAAGATCCCCAGCTTCCCCTGTGACAGCTTCCCTCCTCCATTCCTTACGGAAACAGGGAAAAAAAAAACCTCCACACATTTTCTGACACCCCCTGAGTGGTGCCACCCTCTGAAGACTCACCCCAGGGTGCTAAACACATTCCTGGGGAGGAATCTCAATTTGGGACAGAAGGGGCATGGCCTTAAAAGAGCCCTGCTATTCTATTTGGTTTGCAAATGAGCCAAATTAGCAAAAAGAAAAGCTCCCTGTGTTCTCACCTCTACTCAGTTGACAGGCCCAGAAATGTACATTTCCTAGGAGAGCCCTGGGGCGGCCACTTCCTGAAGTAGAACCAAAGTCATCTTGTTGACCAGCATGGGGCAGCAGAGGACAGGCAAGGAGAGGGAGGCTATTTCCATGTTTAGGCAGCGCAGGGGGCTGACCCATGGGGAGATGGAACTGAGGCCGGGTCTGGTCGGGGAAGGAGGAACAGAGCTCAGACCCGAGCCGCGCGGGCTCCACTCCGCTCCACCCTGGGGCACCACAAGGTGGTCTGAGGGCCGTGTGGAGCCAGAGCCTCTCGAAGGCCCACCGTCCGCCTCTCTTCCCAACTTGCGTGTTTGGTGCCGCCACACCGGGGCTTGAAATGAGCCGTGGTGGCAGTGTTTCTACCACAAGAATAGCAAACATTACGAATCAAGCCCCATTCTTATCTGATTTTAAAATACTACTTTCAGGAGATTTGGGGAGTTGGCATATTTTTACTTTGTTTGTCCTTCTAATCAGATTTTCCATAAGCGGATGTTAAAAGTAGTTGTTTTTCCTGAGCCCAGAGACTAGACCACGAGAAAGGGGAGGAATATTCCTCCTGGGCAGGAGTATTTTGGAAAAGAGGACCAAGTTGGGAGTTTGCCCAGAATTTGAAATTCACAAGGAAGCTGCATTTGCATAATTAAGAGTTGCTGCTCCATCAGTGCTGGGTCTAATTGCATCCTGCCACGTGCAGAAAGGCACACTCCTGCTCTTATCTGGCTTTCCCAGATTGCAGGAGGCTCTTCCCTGTCAATCAGAGGATGTTTAGTCATCTTCTCTGAGGGGAACGAGAAAGCTAAACTTGCGGGGGGAAAGTTGCTGGAAGAAAGGACGCTAGAAACCAAGATTCCCCGAGGCTTCAAAGAGCAAAGCGGTTACCAGAGGATGTTCATTGAAAAGATATTCACAGTGTCTGCTATATGCCAAGAACTCATCTATGCACCAGAGAGATCACAGCGAACAGAAGAGGCAAGACTGGCCAATAAACAAATAAGAAAAATGCAAGATGGGATGAATTAGGGGTTGGCAAGCAATGGCCAATGAGCCCAAGCTGACCCGCCACCTGTTTTTATAAATAAAGTTGTATTGAAACAGCCATACCCCTTCACTGACTACTGTCGGAGGCTGGCGTCTGGATACATGGGAGTCCCAGCAGAGACCACCAGGCCCTTTACAGAAAGGCTTGCTGTATCCCTACCCCCCCCCCAACCCCCTGTGTAAGTGCAGGGGATTCAAATAGGGTGAAATGAAAGAAAGTAGGGGGTGGGGGGTGGCAGCTGCTGTGTACTGCCCGGTCAGGGAATCCCTCTGATGGCGACGTTTATGCCAGTACCGGAAAGACGAGCAACAGGAGACAGCCGGAAAGGGTTGGTGGAAGGCCGAGGGAATATGGAATGCACAGGGCCTTGGGGTGATAGAGAGCTGTGTGTGTCCCAGGAAACACACCCCGGGGGAGGGTTGAGGGGTTGGCTGGAGAGCTGTGCACAGCGGCCGGGCGGAGGGTGATGCCCGAAACCTTCTGATCGGAGAGATGGGGCAGTCTTTACAGACTTGGGTAAAGAGATTGGGGCTTGGTTCGGACATATTAAGTAGATGGGAGCAACATCTGACTTAGGCTTTAGGAATTTACCTCTCCCTGCCCCTACGGAGGGACCAGACAGAAGGTGCCCCTGGGGGCCCCCAGATGTTCCAGCCTCCCCCTTTGCAGTACCCTTAACGGCCACCTGGAAGGCCGGTTCAGGTGCAGAATTCTGGTTCCTCCGCAGCCCTGCGCGCAGGAGGCCCGCAGCCGCAGACACTCCACGCCTCGTGTCTGCCTGCCAGCCCGGGGGGTCCGACTGGGGGCGCAACTGGGGACGCAAACAGAAAACATTTCAAGTCTTGGGCCGGAATTGAGCGAGTAGGGCAGTCCCGACTCCCCACTCCCCTGAGGGCGTTACTGCAGTAAGCGTCTAACCAGGCCGGGCTTTCTGGCCAGCCAAGGCACGCGGAGGTTTTGCGGCTCCCGTTAAATATAGACCGTGGATGGAAGTCCCAAAGACATCAATAGTCCAACGTCTTCGGAGTCTCTCCGCATCAAAACCTTAGCCAGCGGTGGAGGGCACACGCGCTGGTTGATGGAAGCTGCGTTGCTGGGGAGACTGGTCAGGACCCGCCCCTGCTGCGCCATCTAGTGGTGAAAAGCGATAACGCGGCGTCCACCACGTGGGGAGAGAGATTTCAGAAACTTGTCTGTCCTGCACACCTTTATCAAATTCTGTTGTGTTCCGATTCTCCAAGACTTTAGTGAGCACGAGGAGGGATCATCCTGCATAATGAGGTTAGATTTCACTAGAAAGGAGGAGCCTCGAGAAAAAGATTTCTTGAGGACAGTCATTATTTGGGAAACAGCATGTGAGCTTTTAACAGTGTGAGAAGAGCAGAGCTCCCCCAGACAGAGAATCCCTGTTTCAGATCATTAAAGCCCCCCTTACCCCACCCCCGCAGCTCCCCAGAACTCTGGAGATGCTAACTCAGGCCAGCAATCCAAGTCATCTGCTTAGGAAAAGGTGCTAAATTGAGATGTACCCTTTGTGAAAATCCAGAGCAGGGAAGCGTATCTCATTCCATTTGCCTTTTTGTAGCAATGACTCATAAATGCTACTTTACGTTGAAATACCCCAACGTAATATTGCACTAACTGGGAAGCGTCTTCCAAGTGGGACGGACTGGAAATGGCCCTCCTTGGGTAGTTGTCACTGCCTGTAACTCACTCCAGCACACCCTGCTTTGCGATTCTGCCCTCAAGTTGAAAATCTTTGTCCCCTGCTTCTGAGAAGCTCACCGCGTGCCCTGAGCAGCAGCCCTGGCAGAAAGAAGACCTGGTGGTGAGTTCCGTCTTTGCCTTGGGGAAGTGCTGTGGCCTCTCTGAGCCTCCGTTTTCCCGTCTGGAAGCATGACCCCATTGCCAATAAAGGTTTCTTTGAGGTTTAAATAAGGAGGGTAAGTGACAGCAAGTAAACTGGAAGAAGTTACACATGTGGACGTTACTGCCGCAGACCAGGAATTCATCGGTCTCCTCTCCTCCAGGTGCTAAAGAAAAAGTAATTCCCGGCCATTGTTAAGGACAGAAAGGCAGACTGTATTCAGGGAACACTGCAGTGGGAGCTCGTAGCAGAAAGAGAGATCGGCTGAGCTCTGACTCCAACTAGGACGAGCCAAGGGGCAGGTGGGGTCTGTGGACAGAAAATTGCTAAGAGGAGGCAGACTAGGAAGCTTCTTGCTAGACTGACTGCCTTTGGAGTCTTCTGTTGAGATGGTCCGCCAGGTGCGGCTACAACAGGAGGCAGAGGGAGACTCGGGAGAAAACAAAGTTTCTTATACTCACAAGTCCCAGAGAGATGGGTCAAGAGGAGGGTCACAGGGCGCAGGCTCCACCAAGTGGCAGAGAGGACCTGTGGCAAGGACCTTTATTGGGGGTCAGGGCGGGGTGCACAAAAAAGGCATGGGCGATGTCACTGGTGTGTTTGAATATCACTGGGTCACAGTTGGGGGATAGGAAGGGGAACTTGTGGTGGGGACCTCCTTATAGGGATGTTGAGGCAGCAGGAGAAGAGGAGGTTCTAAAGACTCCATGGGATTCTTGCTGAGGGCAGTCCGGGGTGACCAGATAACAAAGCTGGGGGTGATGGGACTAGATGGTAGTGGGAAAAAATATATAATAAAGATTAAACTTTTTAAATTTTAAAAAGGTGGAGGTGAGCATTTGGATCAGATATCAGTGGGGGAGGAGGGATCGTCACTGCATTAATCCAACAGGATTCTTGCTAAAATTGGACTGACCAGGCCAAGAACACATCCCAAGGTCAAGACCTTGAGGACTCAGAGGTCCTCCTAGAATTAGGACAGATAGAAAGCCTTGGTCACCTCTTCCCTCTTGCCTCCGTGTCTGTGGCTGGCCCGGGAAACAGGCAAACACATGGCCAGCTGCTTCCAGCCACCACCGCCCTGCACGGAATTCGAAGGAGTAAGAGCTCCATCCGTCGCAGGCAGCGCTGAGCAAGGCAGACAGGACTTCTCCCAGCTGCACAGGAGCAAGCCAGCCCTGGTTCAGAGAGGCTTCTGGGAAGCACCTCAGGGCAGCATTGTCTGATGGGTACCACGGTTCAGGTCTCATCAGCGTGGGAAGGCCCCGGGAACTGATACAGAAGAGAACAGGCCCTCATTCCTCCCCACGGGACGGGCGTGCTGGCCGAAGTGTCAAGATCAACAGGGCAGGAAACGGACCACAAAGAACTTCAACTCATTCATCGCGCAGCGCACCCAGGACCCCGTGCCTGGGCAGAGGCCCAAGCGGGTTTTCTGCCTTTGCCCCGCCTCGGGAGTAGCAGACCCTGGCTCCACACGGAGGATCTGTGTGTCACGAGACAGTCTGCTCAGCGAGCTGCTCAGAAGAGGAGGTGATGCTCACGGGACACTGACTGCAGTTCAGGTCGCTCCCCTACGGTGACGGTGACGGGGTGAGCAGGGCCTGGGGTGAGCAGCGCCGGCTGCTTTGCAGGGAAGATAAAGGGCTGGTTTTGCAGGTTAAATCAGAATGAGGAAAGGTAGATTTGCCTCGGGGTGGCATGGGCTGATCTGCCACAGTAGACAGCACTGAAGAGATAGGTATCCAGCACCCCATTTCTTCCAGCCTGCTGGGGAAGTCCCGAGCAGTTACTGTCTCAGAATAGAACCTTTTCAGCTTCTCTGCTGCCTTGCATTGTAATTGCTGGCAAAATACCCCAGGTGGCCTCGGCAGCACTTTGCCTTTGAGGTTCGAAGAAGAAATCAGTAAGAACAACCTCACTGTCCACGCCGCAGTTTCCAACCGCAGCCAGTCCAACAGTGTATAACAAACCTTTACTGATGCTTCTTTACCCTCCTGAAATGAAATTTGCAGATAACAACATACCTACTCAGGTAATTTTAAAAGATTCATAGAATGCTCTCACTGTAATGTAACAAAGACATTGAAGAAAAATATTTACAGTGAAACATAGCGTTTCAGTATGTAAATGCCCGGTGGCAGGGCACGCGGGGGCGGGGTGAAATCAGCAGGTACCCGACCCAGTCGCAGGGCTGGATGACAACTCTGACATGGCAGCGGCTGCTGACAGGATGTTTGGAAAGATCAAAATTATGTATTATATATAATTATATATAATGTTTATGTAATTATATAATATACTATATATGATATGGTATGTAATATATAAAAATTATATGTGATTTATAAAACAGTTGAATTTTTGGAAAACTCAGTATGTATTAAATAATGCTCCCCCCCCTCCGAAAAATCCTCTGGGTCACATGTAAAAGGATGCAGTTAAGTCCTAAGCTCAGATCTTACAAACAGGTGTGTTTCCTATATAAATGCTCAGCAGACACTTACAAGTCAGCCCAAGAGAATGTCCACTCCCAGGACGTTGCGTGTCTGGGCCTCACAGTAGCTACTGGAGGGGCTACTAAAAATGCCCCTGCAGATGTCTCAAACGTCCACTAGGGGGCAGTGTTGCCCTGTTGAGAAAATGGGGTCACATTTTAGCAACAGAAAATAGGGGTAGGAACTTTGGACCCTTCAGGAGAGTGGGCAGTTTTCATAGGAGCTCGCCTGGTCATTACTGGGAAAAGTAACAATGGCTCAGCAGTAAATCAGCACCTCTCAGGATTCAAACTGGAAGCTGCAGTCTGGCCAGGTCTGAGGTCACACCAAGACAGAAAGGAAGGCGCCTCTCTCTGAGACGTTCTTGCATGGGTCACCCCTGAGTCAAGTCATTTATGCACACCTCTCTGTTGAACATCCTGCCTGAGCCAGGTGCTGGGGTTACCGTGTCTCCTGTCAGGTTGTTTCCTAGTCTAGAGAGAGAGAGCTTAGTGCAGCCTCCCTGCCGCCTGGCAGGGTCCTGATGGAGAAACGCGTGCGTGTGGGCCTGAACCTGCCAGGGAGGGGCAGTGCGCGAGAGAGCACAGCGAGACCGGTCTCGGTCTCGTGGGGCACGTGGAAGTTACCGAGCTGGAGCAGAGCCGGCCACCTTGGGGAGGAGAGGAGTCGTCCACCTCAGGCTGCATGTTGCCGCTCCCACAGGTGCTTGTCACAGAGCCAGGAGCCAGGCTGGGGTGGTGGAAATGAGGCTGGCGCCTGAGACAGGATGGAGCCGGGTGGCGTGATAGACATCCCACCATGTAGAACTTGAGGTGCATTCTCTGGGCGCACTGAACACCCCGTCACCCCGTCCCATCAGAAGCACTCGTCTTACGTCGGATGTCAGTGTTCCCCTGTCTGTATCGCTCCGAGACCACAGGTCAGGACAGGTCCAGGCATCCCCACGCCCAGTGCTGTGCCTAGCACACAGGAGGCCCTCCATCAATGTTTATTGATGAATGAACAGATGTGTGAATTATCTGGTGTTGGGGAGACTCTTGCTTCTCCCTGTAGGATTGAGAAAGAAGAAAGTGGAAAGAGGGTCCAGGCTCCCTCCCCATGGTTTAGCTTTCTATCTCGTGAAGCCCTTCTCCGCATCGCCTACCGCCACGGTGGCAGAACGGAACCAGACCCCTCCACCCGGAGAGGAGCAGGGGCCCGGCCCCCCTCACGGGGCTGACCCCGTTTCACAGGAAGGCCCCGCCCATTCATTGTGCATCAGGCCGCAAATCGACAGACCCTCGGAGACAGAGCAGACTGGTGGTCACGGCGGCTGCACGGAGAGGGGAGTGGGAAGTGACCGCCAATGGGTCCGGAGTCTTTCTCGGGAGGCGGGGCGGGGGGGATGAAAACGCCCTGGAACCAGAAAGCAGTGGCGGTGTCAGACCCTGTGACCGCGCTGACAGCTCTGCACGGCGCACGTCGAAGGGGTTACGGTGGCGAACGGTACATCACGTGCGTTTCATTTTTTAAAACTTTTAAAAAAGACTCTTAACCAGATAAAGTCTTTAATAAATTAGATACAGGGAATATGATGTAAAATGTGATGACTATAGTTAATAGTGCTGTGCGGTACATTTGAAAGTTCTTAAGAGAGTGTTTTGTGCATTTTACATGAATCTTTTTAAACGTGTGATGAGGACAGAACAAAATGGGTAAAACTTGACCCTGGCAGGTGTGGCTCAGTGGACTGAGCACCAGCCTGCAAACCAAAGCGTCACTGGTTCGGTTCGCAGTCAGGGCACATGCCTGGGTCGCTGGCCAGGTCCCCAGTAGGGGGTGCTGGAGAGGCAACCATACATTAATGTTTCTCTCCCTTGCTCGTTCCCTTCCCCTTTCTTTGAAAATAAATAAATAAATAAATAAATAAATAAAGTCTTCAAAATGGGTAAAATTCACAGATGAGGCAGCCGGGGGCTTCAGAACCTGCTCGGGGCCCTCTCTCTCTCTGAGACTAACGGGCCCGCTTTCATCCGCATTCAGGATACGCACCGAGGACTTTTCATCCAGCAGCTGCGACCCACACAGAACCTGCAGCCGCGAATCAAACTGAAGCTGCTCGGCCACTCAGGCTCCGGGAAAACCGCCCTGGTGGAGTCTCTCAAGTGTGGGCTGCTGAGGAGCTTCTTCCGACGGCGCCGGCCCAGACTCTCCTCCACCAACTCCTCCAGGTTTCCACCTTCGCCCCTGGCTTCCAAGCCAGCAGGTAGGCGCCTCCAACCCAGCCCCCGTCTCTACAGCAGTTTTTTGCCCTCCCTCAGGTCAGGGTCTAAAATGAAGGGTAGCTTTGTTGTGGTCACTTGATTGCAGGCTGACTAGATCTCACCGCCTGCGTGGCTTTCAAGTGGGGTCTAGCCCTCCTGTGGCCCAGAACAGCAAGGACAGGGCCTCACTGAAGTCACAGCCAAGATACACAGTTCACAACCACAGATGTGCACATAGCAAAACTGTGGCGAGTTCCACTCGGGGCCTCTGCCCCGAACACACAGAGAGCTTAGACTAACGCTGTCCTGAGCTGCACCGATCGAATACTCGCCCCAGGGCAGGTGCCCACCCCATTCATCCTTCCTGCAAGGCTGCAGGAACACCTAGAAATTTGAGGATGTAGAGCAACAAAGCTGGATTCCCGTGGGGTCAGCATCCTGCAGTCACAGCTGGTCGGCGGTTTTGAAAGGTCCCCCCCGCATGGTTTGTAGGGTCAGCCCCTCCGCCCGCCTGGACCCTCGCCAGGAGGCAGGCTCTGCTGTCTTCCTCTGCCTTCCTGAGACACGGTTGCCGGTGGGTTCACACACACAACTTCAGGGCTACCTGTCCTTCCCCAGGGAGAAACACTGCAGTGAGCACGAGGAAAGGGTGGGCGTTATTTCTCCTGAACCCCACTTTATAGTGAGGGGCTGAAGTTTTGCCAAGTAAGAATAGAGACCTTCAGAGATTTTCCTAAGTAACACCAGTTTTGAAGCCGTGTGCCTCACAATCATTCTCTGTACATCACATCACAAAGGTTGTATCTGTTCCCCGGTTGAAAACAAATGTTTCACAGTTCGTGGTCCTGTGTAACTCTTCTCTCCACAAGGAAGGAGGTCTGGGAAGCATTCGTGTAGGTGGGCAGTTGACTGAGATTTATATGCCCCTTTCAACCTGTTGTCTCTGAGCACCGCAGAAACTTGGAGAAAAAAAATAACCAAAATGCATTTTTAATTAGAATGACTATGAAGTTGCTAATTCATATTGCTGATGCTTACCCAGCACTAACTGTATCAGGAACTGGGTGAAATGTGGATGTGTAAAACCTCATTTCATCCACGAGGCAGGATTGTGGGGTATTTTTACCAGTGTTTTGCAGAAGCCAGGAGGGGTCAAGTAGGCTGCCCAGGGTCACACAGCCGAGTAAGGGCGTTTGTGTGCCCACCTTTTCCATTGCTACCGTAATTTGCCAGTGTTCCTAGTCCAAGGTCAGCCTCTGGCAGTTACAGTGTCACCCTAGAGGGAGCCAGCTCTCCTGCAGTGGGTTATGGTCACTCTGGTCCAAACCACTGTTTGGGGGCAGGGAAGGTGCACACCGTGTGTGTGTGTGTGTGTGTGTGTGTGTGTGTGTGTGTGTGTGTATAAAACAGAGAGATGCAAAGCAGAGATCTGTGTGGATCTGTGGTCTGGAATGTTTAATAAGTCCTCAATGGGTGTGAAGTGGGTGGCCCAGGCCCTAAGAGGTAAACTGAACCAGCCCCGCAGCATGTGCTGTGTGGGGCTTTCCCTCGAGGAACAGACTTCCTCGGCTGCTCAACCCTGCGCTCAGAAGGAATGTCTCCGTTCATCTTTCTTGTGGTCAAGTTTCCACATCTGGAAGAATCTGGAAGTAGATTCTTGATAAAATTCAACTCAGGATGGCCAGATTATCAGTAAGCCACAACGTGTGCGGCGGCGTCCGTCAGCCAGTGCTTGGAGAGACATGGGTCGGGGGCTCGGTGACGGAAGATTCCCTCCACCAAACGAGCCACCCCCGCTGCTGGCAGCACAGACACAGCGGCCTCGCGGGGAGGCTGCTCCTCTTGTTCTCTCGGCTCCCCGTGATGCGGTCTCGAGACAAACAAATGCACACCGACTATAGAAATCCTGTGGAGAAAAAGCAGGGTTGGGGAATGGCCGCTGTCTAAGTAAGAGAGAGGGTCAGAGAGAGAGAGAGAGAGACCCCTGCCTGGACAGGCTTTTATTGCTTTTCTGGGTACATTACATTGAGGACTGTCCTCATTTACTATGCATAGGTTCTCTTCAGGTTATTACCTTTTACAGATAACAAAGGGAAGAATGTTGCTGATTACTTCAAAGAGAAAGAAGTTACAGATCCAGGGGAAAAGTGGTTGAACTGGTTACACTCCATACTTGGGAGGTTTAGCTCAGATTTTAGGAAGTTGCAGTAAGCTGCCTCAATTCAGGGTGAGGGAGTTTTAGCGAAAGCAAGTCTCATAGCAGCCTAGGTACAGTGCAGGCCTGATTCCCCACGGGGAAAATCTGTCTGCACACGTGGGACCTGCTTGCCGAACCTCGAGTCCCACTGAGTTTCTCAAGTGAGAGCTGGGCTACAGTTCCCACGATATGCGAGATGGTTCCCTATACCCTCGGTTCAGAGCTGCCTTCTTGGCCTGAACCCTCCAATGTCTGTCAAGGTCCCTCCTCAGCCAGGGCCGTGCCTCTTCGAAAGGACTGCTCTTTCTTACAGCCCACGGGCCCTACTTCTTTAGACTCTCTCTGGTGTCCTGTCATCTCAGAGGATGCTGGTTTCTGACCAGCATGGGGAAAATCTTCAAAATGTGTTCCCTTCTCCCAGGAGCTGACGTCCCTGCTCTCTTGGGAGCACAGCTGTGCTGTCTGTGGTTTGTGGGCACAGACGCCTGAGAGAAAGTCCACTCGGGGACTTGCAAGTCTCGAGAAAGTGACAAATGCCAGAAACACAGGAGAGAAGGCGAAGGGGACATCAGGAAACTGATTGTCGAGCTGACAAAGTTGCTGCTTCCTGGGGAGACGACAACAAAACCTAGGGAGGAGCCAGACAGTGTGGGAAGGCACATGTGGGCTGAACGTAGAGTGTGCCGACCTCTGCTCCAGGGGCTGAACACTTCATCTCATTGGAGTCTCTTAATTTTGCACATGTGTGTCATAAACCCATTTCAGAGAACAGGAACTCAAGGCCTACAGACACCAGGTGTTTCTGTCTGAGGCAGAGGCTGAAACCCAGCTGCCTGGCAAGCTGCAGGATGGGCAAGTGGAAAGAGAAAAATGGAATTAGCTGCCAGCATTGAAAAAGGTGAAGGGATTAAGGGGAAAACAAAAAACAAACAAAAAAAAATGTACCTTGCCCTGGCTGGTGTGGCTCAGTGGACTGAGTGCTGGCCTGTGAACCGAAGGGTCACTGGTTCGATTCCCAGTCAGGGAACATGCCTGGGTTGCAGGCCAGGTCCCCAGTTGGAGGAGTACAAGAGGCAACCACTCGATGTATCTCTTGCACATCAGTGTCCCACTTTCTCCCTTCCCCTCTGCCGAAAAATAAATAAATAAAATCTTTAAAAAAGAACAAAAAAACCTCATAGGTACAGACAATAGTATGGTGATTGCCAGAGGCACAGGGGGTGGGGGGAGGTAGAAGAGGGTAAAGGGGGGATAAATGTGATGGAAGGGAACTGGACTTGGGGTGGTGAACACACAGTACAATATACAGATGATATAGAACTGTACACCTGAAACCTATATAATTGTATTAATGTCATCACAATAAATTCAATAAAAATTAACATAAGAAAGTCAAAATATTACACCTAAAAAGCGAAATACTTTGCTTCTAATGGAAGAGTGGAAGCTTTGACCACACTGGGTCACATTCCTGCCTGGTACCAGTCAGTGGGCAGGAGGGCAGCTGCCCTGTACAGAGGGGCACATTCCCTGCATTTGGCCCCATCTCTACCCAGCCCCCTAACTCGCCGAGTCCCACAGATCAGGAGAAAGGGCTCAGAAGCAGACTCCCCTACCCCATGTGTGAAATTTTGCCTTTTATAGAAATGACATTTCAGGAATGCATTGGCATGTGTGACTCCTGGGCCAAGGTCACCCATAGTCAATGTCAGAGGTGTAATTCAGTCCCAGATCTGTGTGGCCAAAGCCAGGCGGCCTCCTGGAGGGCCTAGGCAAGTACAGAAGAGATGTATAACCTGTGGAGGCCTGCGTTGCTTGGTACCAAGTGGTTGGTCTGCTTCGAGAGGGAGGGTTGTGGGGTAAATTTTCTATCCAAAAAGTCTCTAGAAGACCCAAAACTCATCTTTAGTTACATCTAGACCTGTCTGACGCCTGGAAATAGCCAGGAGCCCTGTAGCAGGCCCTGTAGCAGGCCCTCTGCTGCCTGGTGAGGGGCAAGCACAGCCTGCGCTGAGGAAGCCGCCAGCAGGGGGCAGCAGCACGCAGGGCCTGGCCGCCCGCCAGCCCTAGTTCGGGCAGCTCACCAGTCACTTCCTGGCCCTCACAAAACAGCATTCACGATGTCCTTGGAAAAGCAGAGCGTGGCACAAATACGAAGTGAGGGCCACCTGGGGGAGACTGGGTTGGGGAAGGGGGCAGGCCATGTCACTTCAGGGTGGTACTGCTAGTTTGTGCTGGGGGTCATGCTCTGCCATCTCCTAGACCAGCGTTCTGGACACCCATGACCTCGCTAGAATGGTCACGCCTTTTTCCTTTCCTGGGAGAGGTGCCCACAGTTATGTCAGTCAGACCGCCAGAAGCTTGTCTGCCATAGGAAAGTTGGCCTTTGTGTTATCATCTCTGGAAAACTCTGGAGGCCAAAGGCTGAGCCACCAACGGGGAGGCCTCCTCTCAGCCTCTCCAGTGCGTCCCATTGGCCGACCTGAGCCAACAGCAAATGGCAGTCAAAACTGGGAGATGCAGTCCCTGGGGTCAGCCTCTCTGACACGGGAGGGGGCGCCAACCAAAAGAATCAGGCCACCGGAGAAGCACACACAACCCAGCCCGAAGCAGGAGGGGGTGGGGACAGGGAGTGCCCCGGCAGAGCGGCACGCGGGAGCAAGGGATGGGAGGGAGAGCGAGGTGCGCGCAGCGCAGTGCAGGTCTCAGCAGCTTCCGGTCTGCCCGCAGTCTCCGTGAGCATCAACAACCTGTACCCGGGCTGCGAGAACGTGAGCGTGAGGAGCCGCAGCATGATGTTCGAGCCGGGCCTCACCAAGGGGATGCTGGAGGTGTTCGTGGCCCCGTCCCACCACGCGCACTGCTCCGCCGACGACCAGTCCACGAAGGCCATCGACATCCAGAACGCCTATTTGAATGGTATGTCCCACCCCCCACCCCACAAACGGAAAGGACTTCAAGCATCCCCTTGCCAGGGCTTTAGATGATTCCTCAGAGGGAGCCTGTCCCCATGGGCAGCATCCCAGCCCCACAACGGACAGAGGAAGAGCCAGTGCAGTGACACTGGCAGTGACCCAGGGGAGAAGCAGGGCTGGTTAGTGTCCTCTGCGCCTAGCAAAGCACCAGGCGCATAGTAGGTGCTTAATAAATTACTGTTGAGTAAATTAATATGTTTTTTAAAGTGGAGCTAAACATCCACTTGGATGGGAAATCTCATAAAATAGAATCCCTCTAGCAGGCTGATACACCCAATATAGAAAAAGAATTATTTTAAATACATCTACATTCATGGCTAATGCATTGATACCGACATAGGCATTTTTTTTTTAATAAGCAAAATTTCAAGTGTATTCTTTGCTCTCAAACATTTACAAGGGGGTGAAGTTTTATTTTTTTTAATATATTTTATTGATTATGCTATTATAATTGTCCCATTTCCGCCCCTTTATTCCCCTCCACCCCAGAACCCCCTCCCCCAACATTTCCCCCTTTTAGTTCTTGTCCATGGGTCATATATATAAGTTCTTTGGCTTCTACATTTCCTATACTATTCTTAACCTCCCCCTGACTGTTTTCTACCTACCATTTATGGTGCTTATTCTCTGTACCTTTTCAATGTAGCCAGGCATGGCTTACTTCCTCCCGTAACTGCTGCATCTTCCCTGCAGCAACCTCGGGCTTCGAGGCCCCCATCTGGGGCCAAGTCACTGGAACTGCAGGCCCTTGCCTTGTGGAGACCCAAGATAAAGATAAAGCAGTTTCTCTGAGACTCAGTTCCCTCAGCTGTAAGGATTTTATGAGCTGATATTTTTAAAGGGCTTGGTACAGTGGCTGGCACAGAGAGGCAGGTGGGAGCAGCTTCATGAAGGCTATTCTGCATGTGTGACCTAAAGTGGAGGTTCTTGATCCACTGAGCCACACCAGCCAGGCCTTAAAGCGAAGGTTCTTAAACCCCTCCTTGCACCAAATCCCCTGGAGGGCTTGTGAAAACAGACTGTCTGCCTCTCCCCTAGAGCTTCTGGTTCAGCAGGTCTGGGGGTTCCCAAGTGATGCTGATGCTGGTCCAGGAACCCCACTGTGAGAACCATAAGCCCCAGTGGAACAGAATTAAAAGTCATGCACATTTTGCTCTCTTAAACGTCAAATGTTCTTCAAGCAAGCTGGCCCTGCAGCATGAAGATAGGAGAAGTGTGTTCTCAGCACCCACCTTCCCTGCCCCTCTTCCTCCACAGGCCTCCTCCCCATCCCAAGTCTGGCTCCCAGTGCTCCCAGTGCCCAGTCCTCAGGGGGCCTCTTTTCTGTGTTCCAGAACTTTTCACACAACGGACTTAGCTGCCAGACATTGAGGGTCAGGAGCCCCAGGAGTGCCTGTGCTCCAAGTGGAGGCTCTAGAACAGCCTTGGGGATCTTCCAGAATGGCCCCGGCATACATCATAAAGATATTACAAAGATAGCTCTGTACTTAAGTAGATACAGAGATAAACAGATAAACGCTCCGGATGACACCATCCCTACCAGTACCCTCTAAAGTGCTAAGGAAAACTGTGACTGCAATTTGGGGGTGGCGATTCACAACAGTAAGCCTCGTTTTTCTCTGTAGGAGTTGGCGATTTCAGTGTGTGGGAGTTCTCTGGAAATCCTGTGTACTTCTGCTCTTATGACTATTTTGCTGCAAATGATCCCACATCAATCCATGTCATCGTTTTTAGTCTAGAAGAGCCCTATGAGATCCAGCTGAATCAAGTGATTTTCTGGCTCAGTTTCCTGAAGTCTCTTGTGCCAGTTGAAGAACCCATAGGTAAGCTGAGACACCCCTGGGTGAGTGAGCGCCCTTCCCGCTGGCCTCCCCTCCCCCGCCGGGCTGAGCTCCTGTAGCCTACAGCCAACGGCGGTGGATACCTGCACTCCTCCTTCCTACTGGGAGATTTCCACTCTGGAAGTTCCCTGAAGCTCAGCTGTTCGTTTTGTTCCGCAGGGAGTTGTTTCATGACCATATATTTCTGCCACAAAGACCTTACTCTGAGCTATTACTCCTTAAGGGCCATTTCTCACTTTCTTCCTATATTTTAAAGCCGTGGTCACTTTTGTTGTGTGCAAGGTGAATACCTCCTTTGATAGCTACTATGCCTTCCCCTCTTGGGTACATAATTCATAAGCAGAATGAGCTCTTCTGCATTCTGTAGTTCCATCAAAATGCAAGAAAAAGGACCATATTGACTGAATGCATTATCTTGACTTTATCACAGAGGAGAAAATAGCGTTGTTCTTTTCCTACAACAAAAGCAGCAGCTTTCTCTGATGAAATACAAAACTCAGCAGTCAATTTTTTATTTGAAAAGCATATACATAATTAAATAAATTGAGCTTAATTCTCCCAGGGTACCATCACTTTATCTCTTTCTTTCCTTCTCTCTCTCTTGTTTTTATGGTTTCGTCTTAAACACTCCCCGAAGTGAGAGGTTATCTGTGTGGATTGCAGGAGCTTCCCTTCTGAGTCATTTCTGTGGTGTTGCTGCATTCACAGGGCTTTCTTTGGGCTTGGAAAGGGCGACCCCCTGGTCAGAGGTCAGATCTCCCCGCACCCTGCAAGTGGGGCCCATTTGGAGATAGATTTGAGAAGCTGCTTTGTGTTCTGTGGTCGGTTCTGGTCCATTCCTGAACAGCTTTTCTCAAGACCCAGAAAACAGGCCCATTCTGTTACTGGCAGGGCCTGGGGCCCAGGGGTCACAGGGCACAGCAGGCACTGGGCCTCAAATTTTCAGGCAGGTTGCACATCCACCTGGAGGATAGCCAGGGCCCGAGGCCAGCTCAGCCCACCTCACCTGAGGAGGAAAGGTGACCGGGAGGGGGACCCACCTCTGAACCAGTTCTTTCTCTGCCCCCAGCCTTCGGCGGCAAGCTGAAGAACCCACTCCGAGTCGTCCTGGTGGCCACGCACGCCGACATCATGAACGTCCCCCGCCCAGCTGGCGGCGAGTTTGGATATGACAAAGACACGACACTGTTGAAAGAGATCAGAAACAGGTGAGGGTCTTCACAAGGTCTTCGGCAGTAACACAGCCAGAGTCCTGTGAGCCGCCGAAAGGGCTTAGAGAAGTTAAGGGCCTCTTTTTCTCTGGTCGCCGTTTTGTTGCATTTTTCATTTTTATCAAAGCAACGAATACACACAATAACGAGTGACAGTGGTAGTAGCGTGGGATAAAAGAAACAGTCTCCTCGCTTCCCTTATCCCCTCCTGGTCCCACTGCCTAGAGGTAGTTTCTTTTAGTTGTTTTATGTTTTGTTTTGTTTTTTTCAATTTATTGAGGTGTCACTGACAAGTGCAAGTGGAAGATACCTAAAGTATGCATTGCGATGGTTTGATACATGTTTACAATGAAAGGATTCGCACCATCTAGTTAATTAAAACATCCATCATTCATATTTCTCTCCCTCTCTCTCTCTCGAATACCGAAGTTCTACTCTCAGCAAATTCTAACTGGAAAATACAGTGTTAGCAGCTGTGGTCACCATGGAGACGTTAGATGCGTAGTTCCTTCAGTTGTTTCAGCTGTCAGGTTTTTTGATGATCATCAGGTGCCACTGGTCAACATTTCTCAAAGTTCTGGGTCATGAGGTTCATCTCGAGGGTCCCGACCGACTGTGCAGTGAGGTGGAGTGGAACGGAGTGCAGTGGAGAGTATCGAAGTGAATTTCCTGTCGAGCGAGCAGTTCTGTGAAACGTGTGTTTCACTTAGAAATGTGCACGTGCACACAGCCGCCTGTAAAAGTACACACAGGGTGGGGCAGACAAATGGAGGCCTGTGGAGAATGATCCCGGCATCAACAAACAACACTGTGAGGACGAACCCTGTTCGTCCTCCCGGCTGTAAGCCTCGTCTGCCCGGCCCTGCGTTCCTACTCCACGTCCGTCAGCAGAGCTTAAACCTACAGCTCTGCGTTGTGTGCCAGCAACTTCGGTTCTCTGCAGCGGAAAACGGCAACTATTATCTTCCTGATGTGAAGGATAGGGCTTCTACCCCCACTTTTAGATCTAAGTTGTAACTTTCATACTCATCCCTCTACTCTCACTCTATCAACTGCAGCAGCATCCCTTAACTTGTAAGGTGAGCACGTCAGGCCTCACCTTGCCTACATCAGGGCTGCTGACATCTTCCCACCTGCTGAAACAATCTGGGCCCTTGTATGGGCCCCGAGGCGCTGGTCTGCGTGACTGGAAGCCCGCGGGTGTCTCCAGCCTCTGCCCCAGTGTCACCTCACAGAGCCCAGCAAGCCGCAGGGAGGGGGACCTCTGCAAGGTCGCCGGAACTTCCTGGCCCTTCCCAGGCTTTCAGGCCCTGCTGTGGAAACACCCCTGATGAGGCTACTGCTCTTCCCTTAGGTTTGGGAATGATCTGCACATTTCGAACAAGCTGTTTGTTCTGGATGCTGGGGCTTCTGGGTCTAAGGACATGAAAGTACTTCGAAATCACCTGCAAGAAATACGGAGCCAGATTGTTTCAGTGAGTATACCCAGGCATTTTAAGCCAATTACCAAGAATTTGTCCAAATGGAAATAATATTTCAACCACAGTCCCCATGAACACCCGGCCTCCCCCCAAGTCCCCACAGCTGTAAATTGACCTGTCCCACCCTGCACGTCCTAGGTCTGCCCTCCGATGACTCACCTCTGTGAGAAAATCATCTCCACGCTGCCTTCCTGGAGGAAGCTCAACGGGCCCAACCAGCTGATGTCGCTGCAGCAGTTTGTGTATGACGTGCAGGACCAGCTGAACCCCCTGGCCAGCGAGGAGGACCTCAGGTGCATAGCCCAGCAGCTCCACAGCGCCGGTGAGGTAAGGGCCTGCGAGCCCCGGCAGGGGTCCCGGAGGTGTCGGGGTGAGGCTGGCCTCGCAGACGAGTTTGGCGGCTTTCCCTCTTCAGCATTTTGGAATAGTGTGAGAAGGATAGGTATTCGTTCTTCTTCGAATACTTGGTAGAATTCACCTGTGAAGCCTTCTAGTCATGGAATTTTATTTGTTGGGAGTTTTTTGATTACCGACTGAATCAGGAAGACACAGAAAATCTGAACAGACTGACTACTAGAAACAAAATTCAGTCTTGGAAGGTTATGTTTCCATACACTAGAAGAAGTGTATCCATTTCTTCTAGGTTGTCAATTTTGTTGGTGTATAATTGCTCATGCTGTTCTCTCACATCCTTTTTGTTTCTGTTGTGGGGGTTGTCTCTTCCCTTTTCTTTGTAATTCTATTAATTTGGGCTCTTTCTCTTGTTTTTCTTGATGAATCTGGCTAATGGTTTATCTATTCTGTTTATCTCTTCAAAGAACCAGCTCAGTTTCATTGATCTTTTCTACTACTTTGTTTTTTGGTTAGGTTTTTTGGGAGGGCTTGGGGGGTTTTTTTGGTCTGTAGTTCATTTACTTCTGCTTTGATCTTTATTATTTCCTTCTACTCACTTTGGGCTTTTTTGTTTGTTTCTAGTTTCTTTAGGTGTAAGTTCAGATTGTTTACTTGAGACTTTTCTTGTTTCTGGAGGTAGGCTTCTATGACTATGAATTTCCCTCTTAGAACTACTTTTGCTGTGTCCCAGATTTTAGATATTGTTTCCATTTTCATTTGGTTCAATATATTTTTTATTTCCTCCTTGGTTTCTTCATTAACACTTTGATTATATAATAAAACATTGCTTAGCCTCCACGTGTTTGTATTTTACTCTAGTTTTCTTCCTGTAATAGATGTTTAGTTTTACATGGTTGTGATCAGAGAATATGCTTGATGTGATTTCAGTCCTAAATTTACCAAGACTTGTTTCGTGGCTCAACATGTGGTCTGCCCTGGAAAATGTTCCATGTGCACTTGAAAAGAATGTGTATTCTGCTGATTTGGAGTGAAATATTCTATAAATATCTGTTACTCCATATGATCTGATGTGTCATTTAAGGCCACTCTGTTGATTTTCTTTCCGGGAGATCTCTCCATTGATGTAAGTGGGTGGTTACTGTTCCCCTACTACTATTGTAACACTATTGATCTCTCCCTTTACGTCTGTTAATACTCGTTTTATGTGTTTGGATTCTCCTATGTTCAGTGCCTAGATGTTCACAAATGTTCCCATCCTCTTGTTGGATCAATCCCTTTATTATTATATAATGCCTGTCTTTGTCTCTTTCCCCAGTCTTTGTTTTAAAGCCCATTTTGTTTGATACAAGTATTGCTACCCCAGCTTTTTTTTTTAATTTCCCTTTGCATGAAATACCTCTTTCCATCCATTCATTTTCAGTCTTTGTGCATCTTTTGATCTGAAGTCAGTCTCTTGTAGGCAGAATATGCATGAGTCTTGCTTTTTATCTATTCAGCCACCCTATGTCTTTTGATTAGAGCATTTAGTACATTTACATTTAAAGTAATTATGGGTAGGTAGGTATTTATTGCTATTTTATTAATTGTTTTCTGGTTGTTTTTGTAGTTCTCTGTTTCTTCTTCTCTTGCTCTATTTTCTTTTTTAACTTTATTTTATTTTTTTTTTAGAAAGAAGGGAAGGAAGGGAGAGAGAGAGGGAGATAAACATTGATGTGCAAGAGAAACATGGGTCAGTTGCCTCCCACACCCCCCCAAGCAGGGACCTGGCCCACAACCCAGGCATGGGCCCCCCCCGGAATCAAACCAACAACCCACTGAGCCACACCTGCCAGGATGCTCTCTTTTAAGTTGATGGTCATTTAAGTTTGAACACATTCTAGAAGCATTATTACATATTTTACTCACCCACTCCAGTTATGTTTTTCACATATTTTACATCGTTTGTGTGTATGTATGTCCTTAATTCGTTACTATAGTTACATATGCTCTTTCTACTTTTGTATTTTGCCCTTTATACTAGCTTTATAATTAGTTAACCTACTACATTCACTAGATATTTGCCTTAATCAGTGAGATTTATTTATCTTTTCCTATATTTTCTTATTTTTAATTTTGGCCTTTTTCTCTTAGAGAAGTCCTTTTAACTTTCTTGAAATGCTGGTCCAGTGGCAATGAGCTTCTCTAACTTTTGCTTGTCTGGAAAACTCTCTCCTTCAATTCTGAGTGATAACCTTGCTGGGTAAATATTCTTCATTGTAGGCTTTCCCTTTTATCACGTTGAATATACCATGTCAATCCCTTCTAGCCTTTAGAGTTGCTGATGAAAAATCAGTTGATAGTCTTATGGAAGATCCCTCGTACATTACTAGTGGCTTTTAAGATTCTCTCCTTATCTTCACCTTCGACATTTTTATTTTGATGTGTCTTGGTGTGGGCCTACTAGGGTTCATCTTGTTTGGGACTCTGTGTTTCCTGGACTTGGACTTGGATGTCTGTTTCCTTCACCAGGTTGGTGAAGTTTTCAGCCTTTATTTCTCTTTTATTTTTTGAGGGGGGAGGGGGATTTCTTTTTTCTTTTTATTGACCAGCCATTCTTTTCTTTTCTTTTTTTTTTTCCCCAAGAAGTTTAGAGAGGGAGTAAGGAGAGAGAAAGAGAGGGAAAAAAACATCAATGTGTGGTTGTCAGTCGAGCGCCCCCTACTGGGGACCTGGCCCACAACCCAGGCATGTGCCCTGACTGGGAATCGAACCAGCGACCCTTTGATTCGCAGGCCGGCACTCAGTCCAGTGAGCCACACCAGCCAGGGCTCCAACTTTTGCTTTTTGAAGAAACAAATGCGACTGGTAAAGCTAAGGTCCTCTCTGACCATCACCTCTGGTATCATTCCTCGTTCCCCTGTGCTAGGGCTAATCACTGTCATGGTGGCATGTCTTTCCAGACTTTTTTTATGTATGTGTGTTAAAAATTTACAGTATAGTATAACATTATAAATCTTTTTTTGAAAAATTGCAAGCCTTCAGAGAAGTTGAGAGAATAGTACAACAAATCCTCATATACTCTGCACTTACATTTACCAGTTGTCTACATTTTGCTACTTTGGCTTTTATCCCTCTCTCTTCTATTTATTTTCTTACTTACTTTGCAAACATCATGACATTTCACACCTAAATAATTTAGCCTGTATCGCCCAAAGAGAGGACATTTTCCCACATAACCTCAATATAATTAACTCTCACATTCTGGACACATAATATTGATATATTATTATTATTGAATATATAGTCCTTATTCAGATGTTTTGACACTTGCGCCAATCATTTTTGTATAGCTGTTTTTACTGATTTATGTATATTTGGGACAGAATCCAGTCAAAAATCATTTGTTCCATTTGGCTAGCTGCCGTCTCTCACCTTTTGTTTTGTTTTGTTTTCCGTTGCACTGATCTCCCCCACCGCCCACCCCCTTAATTTACTCCAGTAGAACCTCACAGGGTCTTTTTATTTATTTATTTATTTTGACCTGTTTCTGCATTTTTTGAGCTACTTCTTTTGAGCTAGAGAGGGTTTGTTTGTTTTTTTTAAGTTTTTTGTTTGTTTTGATTGGTTTTGGAGGGAGAGAGGAAGAGAACAAGAAAGAAGCAGTGATCAGCCGTTTCACCCCACCACACACTCACTGGGTGACCCCTGCACTGTGCCCTGACTGGGGACTGAACCCTAACCCTGGCGTATCAGGGTGACACTCCCACCCACTGAGTGACAGGCCAGGGCTACACTGACCATTTTCAAAAGTCTGTGGTCTTTTCAAAATTTCTCTTACGACCTTCTGAAGCTGATTTTTCGGCATAGTAATTGACTTTTGAGATCCAGCCGTATCAGTGTTCCAAGTCACTCCTGGCTGTATCTGCCCAGAGTCTGTCACTGTACGGGCCCTTCTGTGCTCTCAGCAGCTTGTGCCTCTGTTCATTTAGGCTTCTCTGTGTGACCTGTCGTTGTCCCCTCTGGCAGATCAACATCATGCAGAGTGAAACGGTCCAGGACGTGCTGCTCCTGGACCCCCGCTGGCTCTGCACCAACGTCCTTGGGAAGCTGCTGTCCGTGGAGACCCCGCGGGCCCTGCACCACTACCGGGGCCGCTACACCGTGGAGGATATCCAGCGCCTGGTGCCCGACAGTGACGTGGAAGAGCTGCTGCAGATCCTGGACGCCATGGACATCTGCGCCCGGGACCTGAGCAATGGGACCATGGTGGACATCCCTGCCCTGATCAAGACGGACAATCTCCACCGCTCCTGGACAGATGAGGAGGACGAGGTGATGGTCTACGGCGGTGTACGCATCGTCCCCGTGGAGCACCTCACCCCCTTCCCGTGTGGCATCTTTCACAAGGTCCAAGTGAACCTCTGCCGGTGGATCCACCAACAGAGTGCCGAGGGAGATGCAGACATTCGCCTGTGGGTAAGTGGCTGCAAGATAGCCAACCGCGGGGCCGAGCTGCTAGTGCTCCTGGTCAACCACGGCCAGGGCATCGAGGTCCAGGTACGCGGGCTGGAGACAGAAAAGATCAAGTGCTGCCTCCTGCTGGACTCAGTGTGCAGTACCATCGAGAATGTCATGGCCACCACGCTGCCAGGCCTGTTGACTGTGAAGCATTACCTGAGCCCCCAGCAGCTGAGGGAGCACCATGAGCCTGTCATGATCTACCAGCCACGCGACTTCTTCCGGGCGCAGACCCTGAAGGAGACCTCACTGACTAACACCATGGGTGGGTACAAGGAAAGCTTCAGCAGCATCATGTGCTTCGGGTGTCACGACATCTACTCACAGGCCAGCCTAGGGATGGATATCCATGCATCAGATCTGAACCTCCTGACCCGGAGGAAACTTAGTCGCCTGCTGGACCCGCCCGATCCTATGGGGAAGGACTGGTGCCTTCTTGCCATGAACTTGGGCCTCCCTGACCTTGTGGCAAAGTATAACACCAATAATGGGGCTCCCAAGGAGTTCCTCCCAAGCCCAGTCCATGCCCTGCTTCGGGAATGGACCTCCTACCCCGATAGCACAGTTGGCATCCTTATGTCCAAACTGCGGGAGCTGGGGCGCCGGGATGCGGCAGACTTTCTACTGAAGGCGTCCTCTGTGTTCAAAATCAACCTCGATGGCAATGGCCAGGAGGCCTATGCTTCAAGCTGCAACAGTGGCACATCTTACAATTCCATTAGCTCGGTCGTGTCCAGGTGAGGGCAGCTTTGGCTTGGGCAGGGTGTCTTCAAACTGCAGAAGCAAGGGGGATGTAGCCCCCATATTTCCCATCAGAGATTCCGGGTGCATCCCTTCCTATGCCCACGTACTGAAGGACGCCACCCTCCCTCCCACTTCACCTATTTCTCTGCTATTCCCTCCATCCCTCTCACACGTTCCATCGGGAGTGAATGGTCTTTCTAGTTTAAGAGCTGACCGTATCTCTTCCTTTGGCCATTTGAAAAGCTAGCGTCCCTCCTCTCTGTGTTCCCGACTCCATCTCTCAGCCTCTAGTACCTTGCTTCTTCCTAATAATTTTATTGGAAGTCCTAACTTTTCAGTGAAAAATTTTTATTATATTAATTGTCCTTTAAATAAAAAGCGCACATTTATCCAAAATGTGCATTTCTTAAACTCTTTTCTTTGGTTATATATCATGTCCTCAGCTTATCTTTTTTATATTTATAGGAAAACCCCTCATGTATGGACTCCCACTGTATGATTTATAAATAGACAATATGTGAGTGCCTTTTGCAGACGAGGGTGTGTTTGAGATCATCCAAGTCAGCCTGGAGCTGTCACGAAGGAAACGCTCCCTCTCTGTCCCTTGCTGTATGCCGATCATCGCCAGAGGTGCTTCACCCTGAGGTGTCCCCCCCCACCGGCAATGTTGTGTTTTATTTGGCAAGGAAAGGGGAGAAAGGAATCCTCCTCTAGAGCGAGTTCATGGCCAGTGTCGTTGCTGCGATCAGACACGTGTTCATTAGCCTTTGTTCAAACGTCCATGTGAACGTCCACCAGGAAGCGACAGACCGTCACGCTTTATCAGTCCCTCCATCTCAGGTAGAAGGTTGACACAGCCGTAGGGTTGTGCAGATCCGCGTGCGAATTCAAAGCCCGTGACTCATGATTCGTGGCAGTCCGTTGTCATTCGTGCATAGCAGATGGTTTCCCACGTTGAGATCCTGTTCGATCACTTCCTGTACTTGAAGTCTAAAAAAGAAAATAAAGGAAGCAAGTTTTCTTGCAGTGATTTTAAATCGTGATAGACTTTTAAATTCATATGAGGGAACATGTCCTAATTCTTCTGTCCTGAGAAGCATGTAATTTTAATGTTATATCATATGTATATATATATATGCAGTATGTATATACATATATATTACTACAAGTATTTTTACTTAATCTATAAAATGTAGTTAAAAAGTCATTTGTTTTTCTTTTCTTTTGTTGTTTTTTTCCTTTTTTTAAAAAAATAAACTATATTGCTTGTTGCATTAGTTTCTTGGTCTTTAATTCAAAAAGAAACCTTTTTTTTTGCTTTGTCTTTCCTCACCACACCACACCACACTCCCCATGGTGGGACAAGCCAATCTGAAACCCAGAAACTCCCTAAACCTAAACTCCTGGGTATGAAACACCACCCAGTTTAATTATGACTAAAATTGGGAATGGTTTGGGGAAGAAAAAGGAGCCCAGATAATTTTCACATTTATTCCCACTTTAACGAAAAGCGGTTCCTTCATTTTCCCTTGGGTGAACCAAAAAGACAAGTGGAATCTGTAGTCTCAGCAGTGGGGCAACAAGAAGCTTTCTATTTCGCTACGAAGGTGGAGGGAATGGCGCCCTGCAGGAGCTAGAGAAAACCTGCTGCCGGAGACACTTAACTTCCTGCCCTTCTTTAAAGATGGACCAACCAGAAACTACTTTTGATTTGCACGGTAGCTGTAAGACACAAAAGCTCTAAGTGACAAAAACTATATTTAGTAAAACCTCATGATTGCTTTTTTAAAAAATGGGCAAAGAAAAAAGACTGGAAGGAAGAAGACTAGTCCTGCAAAGCGAAAGATTGCTGGTTCGATTCCCAGTCCGGGCATGTGCCTAGGTGGCAGGTTCCATTGACAAGACCTGGATGAGAGGCAACCAATCGGTGTTTCTCTCACACATCGATGTTTCTCTCCCTCTTTTTCTCCTTTCCTTCCCCTCTCTCTAAAAATTGGAAGGAAGAAGATTAAAATGGCTAACAATGATTTTTCTCTGTGTTGATGGGAATGCAATTCATTTCTCTTTTGCCCAAATTGTCCACAATAAACATGATTTACTTTTATAAATGAGAAAAAAAAGGAGGATTAACAGAATTAAATGAAAAGCTCCACACAGACATGCCTAGAAAGGCTGACACAACTGGTTGCCTTAGCAGTGTGGAGCCTCCTTTTCTTGTATCAACGCCACCCTGAATGCCAACTTCACGCTCTCTTACTCCGAGAGCACTTTACACCTCAGGGACATAGCGTCAAGCAAGTTAGAACCCGGGGGTGAGAGGGTTGCTTCTGGGAGCATCTGTGTGTGAAACTGCAGGGAAGGATTCTGACTGGTCCAGCTTGGTTCACTGGGTCATCCCTCTGCAAAACATGGTTGGGGATACAGAGTTATGTGATTGGCCTGGTCCCTGGGCCTTAAGTGGATGCTGGGAAAGGACCGTTTTTCCCCAATGAAAGGTTTTGTGTGGACAGGGGAAAGGGGCAGAGGGAAAACGCTAGGCAAATAATTGCAAAGAACTGTACTAGCCTTCCTACTTTTGTTTCAGTCAGGTGCTGGGGTCGGGCACCTGTTTATAAGGTTCTGGGGCCACCTGGGCCCTGTTGAAGCCATCTTAGGAATCATTACAACCCAAATTAGAAGAGGGTAAGGACCACTGAGTTCACTGTCCCATCCTGGGAAATGCCATGTGGAAGGCATTTCAGGAGGCCACCAAGTCTGGGCAGACTGAAACTGGCAGAGCCTCCTGAGGGAGGGACCACACCTCCTGTGGCCAAGAGGCAGGAGATGGCGCAGGAAGAACTCTGAGACTGCGCTGCTATTGCTGGCCAGCCTCCAGCGTCCTGGTTGCCAGGTGATGCCCTTTAGCACTTAGGTAGGATAGATAGTAAACCAAGGCAGGGAAGAGGAGGGAGACATGTCTCACCCGCTGACCCAGCAGTCTTGAGCCTGGTCCCATAAGACTGCCAGGCATTCCAAACGACACAAGCAAAACTGATGATACAGGGGGAAGGGAGAGTCCTTGAGATCGGGCTTCTGTAACAATCTTACTAAGGCTGCCAGGTGTCCCGAACATCCCAAGGTTTAGAAAGCGGGAAGGGAGTCCTTGGACTTCCATGTACCATGCCCACTCTCTGGGAAAGAACCCCCGAACCCCCCCACAAACCTACGTCTGGGGAGTCACATCTCCCCAGGGGAAGCTGGCACCGCCTTTGCCCACCAATCAATATGAAACTCCCTCACCCCCATCCTGCCAACTATGTAAGTCCTCAGAACAAAGGAGCTGATGCATCGCGCCACCCTGGCCGCTGGCCAACGGAGACTCTGGCCACCCGGCCTCTGGACACTCCTGCTCTGCCTTCCTCCTGCACCTCGGCAAGGCCCGGTCTCTTCCGTTCGAACTGCCACTAGTAAACCCCGCTGGCACGCTAATAGATTTGCTGTACTGTAATTCTTCACTGCTTCAGCAAGAAGAACCAGGTTTCTCCCATGAACAGCCACAAGGAGAATCAAAATGTGGAAGTTCGTAGGAGCCAGAAATGAAAGCTTTTCGTGGGACCCTTTTTCTTAGAGTTGCTATGAGATGTGCTTGGGCGACGTGTTTCTCATCCCGTCTGCGCTGTGGCTCCCCTTTGGTAGAAAGTCCCAGTTTGGGCTGCCCTGTGTACCCGAGGTCTCCGCGTGGACAGCAGCATCCCAGGGACCCTGAGCCTCTATGGCGTGAGCGGGAGGGCATTTCTGGGAGTTCTGATTGGTTACGGAATCTGAATTCCACGCCTTCGTAGGTAAATCAGAACTCATCAAGAATTCTGGTGGTCTTGGAGACAGGGGTTTCCAATTAAAACCGCAGGATTTCCTGAAATGGTAGAGCTACACTCAACCCATCCACGTCCAGAGAACACATGCGTCCGCAGACACAAAGGGTTCTACAGGAAGTAACCGCACAGGCGATCTGGGCATAAACCCTAAACGGGCAGTCATGGTGAGTAATCACGCCCCAGGCCTCGAACTTCTTCAGTAAAAGGTTGTTGAGCCAGCCTGCATACGCTCTTGTGCATCTAGGTTAACACACCTTCAAACGCCAGAGTCATCCTCTCTCTTACAGGGTTTGGTAACCGTCCTGTATTCCAGTCCTCACCTTACTTTCTCCTACTTTGATCTTCCTTAAATTCCCTTCCTAATTCAAATACAGCAGAAAAACTGTCATAGGAAGCATTTTCTGTCTGTTGAGATCTTGTTTCCAGGTGTATCCTCTGTTTGGCTCAAATAAGCTTTTATAAAAGTTCTCTACAGGTTTGGACATCTCGTATCTGTCCTGCATTTGTTACTTTCTTGAGACTTGCAAGTCCCCAGGTGGACTTTCTTTCAGAAATCTGTGCCCACAGACCACAGACAGCAGAGCTGTGCTCCGCGAGAGCAAGGATGTCAGCTCCCGGGAGAAGGGAACACATTTTGAAGATTTTCCCCATGCTGGTCAGAAACCAGCATCCTCTGAGATGATGGGAACACCAGAGAGAGTCTAAAGAACTAAAATTGTTGAAAATACCTTTTAGGAAAAAAATATCATCTCATGTTCCTTCCCACATCACCTTTTTCTTTTGTTTCTGTTTTTTATTTTTTCTTGCCTGCAAGGTTTCTTTTGAGAAATCAGTGGATAGTCTTACAGAAACTCCTTTGTAAGTATACATATTTTATTGATTATGCTATTACAGTCATCCCATTTCCCCCCTTTACTCCTCTGCCCTGCACCACCGCTCCCACCCGCATTCCCCTCCCCCTTAGTTCTTGCCCATGGGTCATACATGTAAGTTCTTTGGCTTCTACATTTCCTATACTATTCTTAACCTCCCCTGTCCATTTTCTACCTACCACTTATGCTTCTTATTCCCTGTACCTTTTCCCCCTCATTCTCCCCCAACCCCCTCCCCACTGATAACCCTCCATGTGATCTCCATTTCTGTGATTGTGTTCCTGTTTTAGTTGTTTGCTTAGTTTGTTTTTACTTTTTTTTTAGGTTTGGTTGTTAATAGCTGTGAGTTTGTTGTCATTTTAGCATTCATATTTTTTATCTTCTTTGTCTTAGATAACTCCCTTTAACATTTCATATGATAAGGGCTTGGTGATGATGAACTCCTTGAACTTGACCTTATCTGGGAAGCACTTTATCTGCCCTTCCATTCTAAATGATAGCTTTGCTGGATAGAGTAATCTTGGATGTAGGTCCTTGCCTTTCATGACTTCAAATACTTCTTTCCAGCCCCTTCTTGCCTGTAAGGTTTTTTTGTTTTTGTTTTTGTTTTTGAGAAATCAGCTGATAGTCTAATGTGAACTCCTTTGTAGGTTAACTCTCTCCTTTTCTCTTGCTTCTTTTAAGAGTCTCTCCTTATCTTTAATCTTGGGTAATGTAATTATGATGTGCCTTGGTGTGTTCCTCCTTAGGTCCAGCTTCTTTGGGACTCTCTGAGCTCCTGGACTTCCTGAAAGTCTATGTTCTTTGCCGACTTGGGGGAAGTTTTCCTTCATTATTTGTTCAAATAAGTTTTCTATTTCTTGCTCTTCCTTTTCTCCTTCTGGCTCCCCTATGTTCGGATGTTAAAGTTGTCCTGGAGGTTTCTAAGCCTCTCATTTTTTTGAATTCTTATTTCTTCCTTCTGTTCCAAATTGTTAATTTGAATCTTAGTTTCCTTTCCTTCATTGTTGGTTCCCTGAACATTTCTCTTCATTTCACTTTGCACAACCTTCACTTTTTCCTCCGTTTTGCAACCATACTCAACCATTTCTGTGAGCATCCTGATAACCAGTGTTTTGAACTCTGCATCTGATAAGTTGGATATCCATCACTTAGTTCTGTTTTTGGAGCTTTGATCTGTTCTTTCATTTGGGTCATTTTTTTTTTTGTCTGGGTGTGCCTGTTATGTTGTAAGGGGCAGAGCTTTAGGTATTCACCAGAGCGGGGCAGCCCACTTTGTTGGGTATGGCACTGTATGTGGGGGAGGGGTCTGAAAGGGAACAAGGCTGCTTGCTCAGCTCTCTGCCAGCTTTCAGTCACTTCCCCCACTACCCACAAGCAAATTGGGCCCTTCTTGTGCTGATTCCCCAGGTCGGTGGGTTTGTGTATGTTCTAGGACCCCTGGGTCTCCCCAATGAACTCTCCTGTGTGTGAGGTTGCAAGTTTCTCCCACAGGTCTCCCACAACCCCCACAGGTTTTTACAGTCAGAGGTTTTGAGGCTTTATTTCCCCACACTGGAACCCTGGGTTGCGCAGTCTGTCTCACTCCCCAGTTGTTCTTCCCAGTTTATCCTCACACAGGTGTGGGACCGCTGCTCCACCAGCCACTGCCTTGCCGAGTGTCCTCTCCACCCCACTGCCTTCCTGCCTGTCTGGGTGAATGTTTCTTCTTTAACTCCTTGGTTGTCGGACTTCCAGAACTGGCAGTTCTGGTTATTTTTTGTTTTTAAATTTGTTGTCCTTATTTTGGTTGTTCAAGGAGGCAAAGTGTATCTACCTTCACCTCCATCTTGGCTGGAAGTCCCACATCACCTTTTTCTATGTACAGTTTGAAATCTTTTGATAAAAAGAGACTCAAGGTTCACAAGAATTTGTAAACTAGTTTCTACTTAGGATTAAATTGATAAACCTGGAGCCACAATCAGAAGCATATTTTTTTTACTGTAGTAATATGTATGCAACATAAAAAGTCTACTTTAGGAGACTTCCGGCAAGATGGCGGCATAGGTGAATGCGCCGTGCCTCCTCGCACAACCAAACAGGGAAAAAACCAGAAATTTACCCAACCAAAAACAGCCAGATCTGACAGAAAATCAAATTGAGAGGAAGTCCGACAACCAAGGAATTAAAGATACATTCATCCAATCTGGTGAGCCAGGAGGAGCAGGGCAGAGGGAGAGCACTCCGCAACCCCGCAGCGAGCTGGTGAACAGACGGCAGGACCGCGGTTGGAGGAGCGGTTCCTGCGGGGCTGCAGCACACCGAGACGGGAGTGCCTGACCTAAGCGCAGCCAGCGCCTGGCTCATCCAGACCCAGCGGGGCCGAGACTGGTGGAGCCGGCAGGTCCGCATTCACGGGCAGACGGACCGGGAGAGAAAGCAGGACACAATCCATCTGCGCAGATTGAGAGCACCTGTGGGGGTGGAGTCGGCAGCGGGAGGAACTCCTGGCCTCACAGGAGAGTTCACTGGGGAGACCCATGGGGGATTGGAGCTGTGCAGCCCACCCACCGACCCCAGAGTGACCCCCGGAGCCAGCGCAGAGGGGCTCGAATTGCTTGCAGGAGGCGGTGTGGGTGCAGAGAGCGGAGCAGGTGCCATTGTGCTCTCAGGTCCCGCCCCCACAGGCTACATCACAACACAGCGACCGTTTCCCTGCCCAGATGAACCCCAAGGCTCCGCCCTCCTTACAGTAACAGGCTCACCGAGGGAAAAAAAATGGTCCAAAGAAAGGAACAGATCAAAGCTCCAGAACTAACTGACCAAGAGATAGCCAACCTATCAGATGCACAGTTTAAAACCCTAGTAATCAGGATGCTCAAAGAATTTGATGAAAAATTATCAAACTTGCTTGAACAAATGAGGAGAGATCTGCAGGGAACCAATAGGGATAAGGAAACTGGGACTCAAATCAACAGAGTGGACCAGCAGAAAGAAAAAAATATCCAACCAGAAAAGAATGAAGAAACAAGAATTCAAAAAATGGAGGAGGGGCTCAGAAACCTCCAGGATATCTGTAAAAGTCCCAACATATGGATCATAGGGCTGCCAGAAGGAGAAGAAGAAATCCAAGGAATTGAAAACTTATTTGAACACATAATGATGGAGAATTTCCCGAAGCTGGTGAAGGAAACAGACTTTCGGGAAGTTCAGGAAGCTCAGAGAGTCCCAAAGAGGTTGGACCCAAAGAGGAACACACCAAGACACATCATAATTACATTACCCAAGATCAAAAATAAGGAAAGGATCCTAGAAGCAGCCAGAGAAAAGGGGACAGTTACCTACAAAGGAATTCCCATAAGACTGTCAGCTGATTTCTCAAAAGAGACCTTACAGGCAAGAAGGGGCTGGGCAGAAGTATTCCAAGTCATGAAAGGCAAGGACCTACATCCAAGAATACTCTATCCAGCGAAGTTTTCATTTAGAATGGAAGGGCAGATAAAGTGCTTCTCAGATAAGGTCAAATTCAAGAAGTTCATCACCACCCAGCCTTTATTGTATGAAATGTTAAAGGGAGTTATATAAGGTATGGAGGAACATCAACAGGGGAGTGGTTGGGGGAGAGGGTGGGAATGGGGCACAGAACAGGTAGCATAAATGGTAGGTAGACAACA
>PVJI01006759.1:0-83388 GCA_004026765.1 Micronycteris hirsuta | reverse complement strand
TAAGACTGTCAGCTGATTTCTCAAAAGAGACCTTTCAGGCAAGAAGGGGCTGGAGAGAAGTATACCAAGTCATGAAAGGCAAGAACCTACATCCAAGAATACTCTATCCAGCAAAACTTTCATTTAGAATGGAAGGGCAGATAAAGTGCTTCTCAGATAAGGTCAAGTTCAAGGAGTTCATCATCACCCAGCCTTTATTGTATGAAATGTTAAAGGGATTTATATAAGACATGGAGGGATATCAACAGGGGAGTGGGAGGGGGAGAGAGGAGGAAAAGGTGCAGAGAATAAGTAGCATAAGCAGTAGGTAGAAAACAGACAGGGGGAGGTTAAGAATAGTACAGGAAATGTAGAAGCCAAAGAACTTATGCGTATGACCCATGGATAAAAACTAAAGGGCGGGGAATGGGGGTGGGTGGGGCAGAGGGAAATAAAGGGGGAAAATGGGACAACTGTAATAGCATAATCAATAAAACATATTTAAAAAAATAAAAGAAAAATCTAAAAAGAAAGAAAGAAAGAAAAGGCTTATTGGGGAAGAGGGACAGCTCCGGGGGCAGCTCTTGTGACCTCCTACCCCAGGTTCCCAGCACCATGATGGTTTCATACACCCTCAAAGTGGCAGAGGCCCACTTCGGAGGCTTCTCTCGGCTGCTTCTCTACTGGAGGGTAATTGCCTACAAGCTTTTCTGCAAGGAGTTCCTACTCCTCGTCGTCCTGTATGCTCTGCTCAGCATTGCCTACCAGTGCGAGGTCTCAGGGCTGGTCCGTGGGAGACTAGGCTGCCCACCTCCCTCTAACCCAGGTCTGCACCTGACCTTCCCCACGCTACTGCCGGCCCAGGAACAAGGCATGTGCACGCTCAGGTGGCCCGATAATGCAACTGCTCTGCAGACCTCATCCCCTTATCCTTGGTCCCAGGTAAGGCTCCCTCTAGTTCTTCCTGGTATCTTCCTTACTGTCTTCCCTGAACTTTGGGTTGGATTGGTAGCTCTGCAGGTCAGAATTAACCCAGTCGCAGAGCCTGGAGGTCAACCAGAGCAGGCCCAGAAGGGACAGGAGCTGCGTATCAGGTCCAGGACTTCCTGGGGGCTAGGACTTGCCTACCACTTGCTGGACCCTCACCCCAAACAAGGCCCAAGCCACCTGCTGGCTGGTGTCACCCAACCTCTGGGTACTGGAGGGGAGCTGGAGAGAGATGACACCCCATTCTCATCCTCACGAAAGCAAGGCTCAGGGTCAACCATGACCTGACCGTGAAGCACCACTTCTCTACCTTAGAAGAGTTGCAGTCCTTCCTCTCGGTATGTCAGACTGGAACCAAAAGAAGGGGCTGTCTTCCTGACAGTGAGGCAGGGCACCGGAGCTAAATGTGTCCTTGCCTCTGCCTTGGTTCAACATGGCCTGGACCTGGCGCTCTGGCTGAGTGGCAAGGTGCGCTGACTCCCAGGCCTTCCATCTCCCCTTCCCACCCCCCCTATCCTTGGCAGCAATCAGGTTCCTATGTGACCTTGGTGGCGAACTGCTGGTGAGCGCAGTATACAAGCATCCGCTGCCTGACCAGCTGATGGATGTCATCTTGGCCACGGTGCACAGCCTAGAACAACATGGCCGCCAGCTGTGCCACACCCTTGTCTGCTGTGCTCTGTCTGCACCCGGGTGCTCAAGCGCTTCCCCACCATGGAGTGAGTGGTGGGTGCAGGTGCCTCACATGCCTCCTGGGAGGGGAGGTCTGACTCCCAGGGAGAGCTCCAGGGCCCCAGCTTTCAGAGGCAGAATCTGTCCCCCACCTGCTTTATCTCTGCAGGTTCCTTGTCTCAGACAGCGAGGAAAAAGTTTGAGCCTGAAATCTGACTTCAACAAGTACTGGGTCCCCCGCGTCTGGCTCACCAACCTGGAAGCCCAGGCCCAGAGGGATGGGCGAATCCGTGATGACACCACTCTCTGCCTGCTCCTGGAAGCGAGTCGGCCCAGGAGCAGGCCCATCTGTCCTTCCCCTAGCTTTGCAAACTGGAATAATAATTTTAATACTTAACACTTACATGGTACTAACATTGTACCCCATGTTGCTGGGAGCACTGTGTTATATTAACACATTTAACCTTCACAATCCTTGAGATGGGTACTATTCTTACCACCCCCCCTTTTAAGGATGAGGAAACTGAGGCTCAGAGTGGAAGAGAAATTTGCCCGAGTCACACAGATAATTAGGGAAGCTAGAAGTCATTCTCAAACATTCTGGCTCCAGATTCTGCACTTACATTTACTTTGCTAAACTGCATTCCATCACAGGCACCCCAGCCTGAAAACACCTCTGGAACAGAATGAGCCTCCAGACCTGGCCAGGCCTGGTTTGTCCTGGGCTCCTCTGTTCTTTGCCATTGTTCATTCCTCACCTTCACTGACTTCTTCTTCCTGCTCTTCCACCAGGTGCTGAACAAGTACAGAGCTAAGCACAGCATACTGTTTCATTGCGGCTGGATGAGCACCCCTCTTGTCTACCCCCAAGTGACTGCCTCTCACCTCCCAGCTCTGGTGAGACACTGAGAAGAATTAGAGATGGTACCTGGGGCAGGTCAGTTCAGTGAGACACCGAACAGCCAAGGGCTCATCCTCAAAACCTCCCTAGACACCCATGTTGGGGACCCCATTCTCTCTGGTGCTACTGAGCCTTGCTACATGTTTTCATTGCATGAAGACCCGCCCCCCCACACATCCTTCCACAGGCCCTTAGGGACAGGGATAGCATTTCTCCCCGTCCCACTCAGCCAGGCTCCCCTTCTCCAGGTGGTGACCATAGCAGTATACTCCTTCTTTGCCCTCTCCCTGGTTGGCTGCCAGTTGTGGAGCCAGAGGCAGGGGCTGCCAAACCTTGGAAGCCTCTGGAGCCTGGCCAGGAGCCAGGGCCAGTGCTCTGGGAGCTGGACATGTATGTGCCTCTCATCACTCTGCTTCAAGGTGCTGGTCAAGGTGGGCACGTCAGGTAGTTATGCCCAGGGCCCACTCCAACTTTGAGGGCAGAGTAAGGGAGAATACTGTCTTAAAACTTGGTAGGTCGCTGAACAGATTATCAACCTCTTTTTCTATTTTATTTATTTATTTTTAGAGGAGACACTGAGCTACGCCAGCCAGGGCAGGGTGACGATGAATTTGAAACCCAACTTGCAGGTGAGCAGGGTCTGGGGGCAGAGCCCCAGCGCGGGGGAGAGGAGGATCTTTGTGACTTGCCGCCCACTCCAGGCGTCCCTGCTCTCTGTGGTCGACATGTAGCGGAAACTGTTTCCTGAGAAGAAGGACCTGTACAGGGAAGGACGCTCGGCGCAGCCGCCCTACACCGTGGCCACCGTGGCCCAATCGGTGAGGCCTTCCTTCCTAGAATCCACTTTCAACCTGTGGTGAGTGGCCCTCGCTGGAGGAGGCAGGACTTGAACCAGCACGAAACCCCCAGGTCCCCGCCCACCCTTTGGGAAGCCAATGACTCATCCCCTTCCGGCCCCCCTCTGGAGAGTGGGTGCACCCCGCAGGCCCGCCCGGAAGGCCGTTTGTCCAGTCTTCCCGCCCGGAGAGTGGGTGGCGACCCCGTCCGGATCGTGCACGTGGATGCGCCCCCTGGTTTGGCTTTGGGGGCCCCCGCTGCGCAGCGTCCTGACCCCGACGCCAGCCTCCAGAACTTCTGCTGTGCACGAGGGCCTCCCCGGACCCCTCAGCCCCTGCGCTCAGCCGCTGCGCTCCGGGCCGAGGAGGGCGGCGACCACGAGGAGGCGGCGGGTTCTGGGGACCAGGCCCAGGAGCCCGGAGCAGAGGCAGCCAGGCCGGGCCGTCCTGCCTGCCCGCCCCGGGCCCGACCCCACCCGCTTCCGCCCCTCACTGCGCACTTTCTGGGCAGCGCCGGGCCTGCGCCCCGGCTCGAGTAGAGCGGCACTTCCCGTTTGCTCCGAGCCTGAGCTTATGGGACGGCCCTTGAAAGAGGAAGAAGGCGGGAAGGGCCTGAGCCAAGGCTGGGAATGTATCCACCTTGGCGGGAGAAGGTAGGATGGTTTGGGGAAGTGAGACTGGAAGGGTCCACGGGGCGAGGCAGAGGACTGCGGCCCAGGTGCGGGTCGTTTCCTCGGCAGCGGAGGGCCAGGCCAGGCCTCGGACTTGAGGGAGCATGGGCATTACTGAGGGCTTGTTAAGTTCTAGGTGCCACAACAACGTTTCGGACTCGTTAGGTCTGGACTGGAGTTCAAGGATCACAATTTGAATCATACATAAGAGGTTCAGAATACACCTTATCCTGATAACCTTACTCTGAAGAGGGATCGAAGTATGTGTTGGGCAGTTTTGCTTTATCTGTAATGTTCAATTTTTTTACTTTAAATGAGAATATATTATTACTTGTGCAGTTACAATTGTTTAGAGTTGAATTGGCATCTTATGTGGTGATAGAGATAAGGGTTTGGGAATCCGCCCTGGAGGCTGATTAAACTCGGATGCGAAGGCAGTCAGCGCACCCGCCCAGGACAGACTTTCTCACTCCCACCAACCCAACGGGGAATGGATGCGTAGGAGGGCTGAAGTCCGGGTGGTGGGACACAGTGCTGGTGGCGCTCGGTTCATTGGAAGAGAAGAACCTGGAAAACAGCTCAGAGCACTAGATCGGACTCATTGCCGAACTGAGCTCCTCTAAGGTTCCCGTCTTCTAAGCTCAGCCTCCAGTAAAGAAATTGGTGAATGTCAAAAATGAACATAAGGCCAAAGGGTGACAAATGCCAGGACTCGGGGAAGGCAGGAGTGTTTAGGCGGAGGTTGAGTGCAGCCGCTAGCGTTTGTCAGCGGACTGGATTGTAAGACTGGTTCTCCTGCTGGGTGAGCATGAGATAGTAGTGGGCATTTCAAAGCCTTTCAAGGGGCCGAATTTGTATGTGGACAATAGCGCCTCTCCACAGACACTCACTGAGGGTATCTTAGGGTTTTCGCTGGATTTACAGGGGGAGGTAGCCTTGCTCTGGGGCAAGAACTGCCGTCTGTGACGGCAGTGGAGACTTCTTAGAGAGAAACTACTGGTCCTATTGGCGGTTTATAGGGAGGAGGAGGAGGAATAAAGATGAATGCCTTGCAGAACTCAAGTTAGAAAAGGCAAAGTAGTGCTTACAGCTCTTACTGAATTTGTCCAGTAGGTCTTCTGGTCTTCAAGGCAATCCACCCCCCCCCGCCCCCCCAAAAAAGGCAAGTGTTGAGTGTTGCTTTGACACACCTGACAGAGCCCTCCATAGGCATTAGCTACTGAGGTGGTCTGTGAAGACCCTCACTGGGGAGGGGTGGGAGGCAGGGGCCTGGTCTCACCAAAGC
Organism: Micronycteris hirsuta; assembly: GCA_004026765.1. Taxonomy (NCBI): domain Eukaryota; kingdom Metazoa; phylum Chordata; class Mammalia; order Chiroptera; family Phyllostomidae; genus Micronycteris; species Micronycteris hirsuta. The sequence continues at coordinate 78,057 of PVJI01006759.1, read as the reverse complement.
CAGTGGTAAGGTTAGGGGGTTGGGTTGATTTATTACTTTTTAAAGTCCTCACCCAAGGATGTTGATTGACTTTAGAGAGACATCAACTGGCCACAACCCTTAGGTGCACGGGATGACACCCCAACTGAGCCACCCACCAGGCTAGGGCTGTTTTTGTACTCCGAACGGGGTTCATTTTCTAGTTCGCCTTTTCCAGTTGACTATTCAGATAAATCTGCAATTTGGCCAAGAGGAACCCATTGGGTTCTGCACTTCCTTGGCTGTAAAGATGTATTTCATACTTTCTGTCAACTTAAAACTGGATCAAGTCCTCAGGAACTCATTAACTTAGCACCTGTTTGTGTGTGTGGCATATCACTACACACCCTCCAGACACCAGAGACACAGCAGGAAACAAATATCCCTGTTCCCTGGTTTTGTAGTCTGAGAGGAAGGCAAAAGAGGCAAGCAAACAAAACTTATGCCAGGGTAAGGGGGGGCGGGGCAGGCAAAGGACAGTTTGGATGGAACTGCAACTTAAAATTCTGTGGTCAGACAACTCGCTAGGGTGACGAAGAGTGTGGCTAAGCTGCAGACAGAGCCTCCACGCCCCCCCTGCCCCCCGCGACTTAGGGACGCACAAACCACTGGTAATCCAACACACTTAGTGAGAGGGAAGGGACTGGGGCTCCAGAAAATTATAACTTGCTTTCAACACCACAGAAATTTGGATTTACGTTCAAGATTTCAATCACCCATGAACCCAGGTTGAAAACTGAATTTTAGAAAAAAGGTCCAAAGGGCACCGGAGACCTAAAAGAACTAACTTTATTTTTAGAGAATGGGGAAGGGAGAAAGGGAGAGACACATTGATTGGTTGCCTTTTGCATAGTTCCTATAGGACCTGGCCCTGCAACCCACGACCTTTTGGGTTTGCAGGACAGTGCCCAACCCACTGAACCACAGCAGACCTGGCTAAAAGAGCCAACTTTAGACGCAACATCGCTTCAGTCACAGTCCGGTCAACACCTCAATATTGGGAGCCCCAGTACTCTGCTTGGGCTACATGCCACATCCCTGTCCCATTTGGGGTCGGTGAGAAATGGTCCCCCAGTACCTTATCACACCCTGTGTAATGTGCACCTACGTTTTTGGCCCAAACTTTCAGGGGGGAAAAACTCATTTTAAAATTTTAGTTCAATTATTTATGCTTAGATAATTGTTTTGTATCATAAAGGAATTTTAGCGTTGTTGATATTATGGTACAAGAAATTTTACGTACCAGTAACTACCCACACGTAATATCCATCCTTATTTTCCCCCTCAAAAGCTTAGGCAAAATACAGTATGTTAAGGCACAGCCTACCTAATGGGCCTGGCCTTCAGGGAGAAGGAATCGGGGTACTCTGCAGCGTGCTGATCAAGTATTCATACAACACAGATAACCTAGATAACCTTTATTTAGGAATCTAGCTTTTTTTAACATGAAAGAAAGGAGGGAGGAGGATTTATTTCCCTTTCCGGGCCTTAATTTTCCTCAGATAGAACTCCAGCTCCTTGCCTTCCAGCACGTAGCCGTCTGCGCGGCCACACTGGCCTGGTCTCGAAGCGATGCATGCTGCAAGAGAGTATACATTCCTTAGCAAGATAATAATTCGGCCCTACCCACACCCGTGTGCCCTTAAAAAAAAAAAACCCTCACTGGTTCAGGTACCCTAGGGGCAGGCATGAAACCTGTTGTCTCCTCAGACATACTTTATCGTCACCTGGAGTCAGTAGCAGAACTGGACCAAGTTTTCATCACTGAGACAGCCCCCTAGCCTAGGCACCGACTGCTCAAAGTACTGACTGCTGCGGAAGCTCAGGCAGATGTTCATCACCCCGTATTTCAGCTTCACACAAATGGGCTGACTAAACATGGACTTGAATTTGTATACCGGTATCACTAAGCTGTCCTGGTGAGCCCTCTAGACCGCATGGCTCGGAGTCACAAGGACTAAGGTAAGGGTAAAATGTAGAGGGCACACCAGAACTCGTGACCCCCCCCCCCATGCAACAGCCATCTCACCAAGAAGCTTGCCCTGCTGGAACTGCTCCTCCAGAAGACTGCTGATTTTGGCGTTCTTTTTCCTTTCATCATATTTCTTCTGAATTTTCTTTGATCGTTTTTTGTTTAAAATCTCTTCCTCTTCAGGAGTCTGAATAAAGGAGACACAGAGGGGTTAGATGGGAGTCCCCAAATCCTAGCTTAGGAATGTCACCACAGCTTCGAACCCCGCACATCCCAACTCCTGCTGCCTTCCTCAGCACTACAGGCTTTCATCTCTCCCCTTCAGTAGCAGAACTGGACAGAATTTTCATCACAAGAAGGCTGGAATCAGGTTGACCTCCCCCCACCTCTACAGGGAGGTTGGCTCCCCAAATACCCACCAGCTTGGCCCCCTTCTTGCGGCCCAGGGGCAGCGCATAGTGGGACTCGTACCACTGTCGGTACGGTGTGCTGTCAATGAGCACGATGCAGTTCTTTACTAGGGTCTTGGTTCGGACCAGTTCGTTGTTGGATGCATTGTAGACAACATCAATAATCCTTGTTTTGCGCGTACAACCTGCTCACAGGAGAAATTCAGAATCAAGCCATGTAAACTACAGGCCAGCTGGCCTCCCCCAACCATAACAGGGCCTCCTCTAAGCCTTTACCCAGCCACAGGGCATCAGCTCCTCTTTCCGGAGGTGGCTGACAGCCACACATACACAATCTAAACTCAGCCCCCTCCCTGGTTACCACCTCAGGGTGTTTGAAGAAGCTTCAGTTTCTCAGTGGAGGCCATGGACTTTCCTGCTAAAAGCACTTACTGAGACTCAGAAGGGTTTACGTGCTGAGCTCCCACCCACTCCCGCGGGGGCCTCACGCACACTCTGAGCCCCAGGAGAAGTTGCCCACGTCCAGCCTCAAGGCGCGGTACTTCTTGTTGCCTCCTCGTACCCGAACTGTGTGTATGCGCCGGGGGCCAATCTAGGAAACACAAGGAGACAGGAACTAGGTTATGAGGAAGAGTACGACGAGAGAAAAGGGAATCTGGGTTGGGTGGAGGAAACAGTCAGTGTAACTATGACAAGTCCTAGCATTGGCATGTGGCACCTAAGTGACCAAGACGGCCACACCACGCCTAAGGGTATTTTTTCATCACTCTAGTTACCGCCGGGGGGGGGGGGCGGAATTGGTTTCAAACACTATAAATCAAGTGTCCACGCAACAAAGACATCAGATTTCTGACCATAATTTGCAGAACCCGCTCCCTCCAGGCGCCCTTCGATCCCAACACACACACACACACAGCACGTCTCCGCGCAGTCTCTTTAGCACTCGCCCAGCAGGGGAACGCGAAGAGGCCGAGCAGTCCCCGAACACCCCGGAACCACGCGGAGACTCAACCGCCACGCGCAGAGCGCCACCGCGGAGACCAGTGGTGGCGTGACCTCCGGAAGGTGAAGCACCCGCACACACCTTAGTGTTGGCAGCAGGGCGCCCGAGCTCATATTTCCGCTTCTTGTGGTAGGGCTTCCTCTTGCCCCCGGTCTTGCGGCGCTTGTGCCAGTTGTCCCGAGAGATGCCTGTATGAGGGAGCAGGGACGAAGGCTTGAACCACTGGGACGCGGGGCGGCCCTTGCTAGGTCCAGACCCCGGCGGAGGACGGGCCGCACGCTCAGTTCTCCAAGGTAGGCCTCCCCACTGAGTACTCGGGAGTTTGCAGCAGTACTAAGGTGTCATCATACGCGTGCTGCCCGGCCCGCGCCCTTTAACGCGGCAGCCATGTTGGTGCCGCCGGCCGCGCCGGCTCGGGCCCTCCTACGGGCTCCAGCGCCAGCCTCCGCAGCTCAAACGCGAACACAACCATCCGCATGGCTGTTCGTTGCTGAGGCTCGGGGCGCTGACTCTCCTAACTTGGCTGCGAGGCAGGATGGTGCCGGATTGAACTCGCTCCTCTACCTGGCCCCAACACAAAACGGAACTCACCCATGGCTTGACGCCGGCTGGAAAGAGAAAACGCAAGGAGTCACGGTCCGGTTTGTAAAACGCAGTCCCGCCCTAGACGTTGAAAGTGCCGTACGACGTTACTTTGCGACTGTGCCGTTTAGACGCCTGCAGTGACTAGAGGGCGCTCTGGCTTGGAAAGCTGTTCTGAGCTCTGAAGTCCGAGCGATAGCTTGGGATGGGAAGAGCTGCGCAAGCTTTGCTGGAGGTTGAAGGCTCTGTCTAGGGCATAACCAAGGGGGAGTAGCCTGGCTTTGTTTATCTTGTGAAAAGACTCGTTTTAGAAGCTTTTTTAGTGGTCGAGGATGAGAGACATGGGTGCGGAGGCGTTGGAAGAGGGTGAAAGGCAGTAGAGATGATGAATTTGGTGAGGAATTGGATGTAGTAGTTTAAGGAGAGGAAGGTGTGTCAAGGATTTCCAACAACTCACTTATCAATTGGATGAATATAGGAGCCATTTTTACTGAAGTGGCGTGAGTAGGCCAAGGTAGGAGCTGTGCTGGACATGTTTTTGAGATCTTGGTGACTCGTGTAAGTGGGAATGACGATGTTGGGGCCCAAGAAAAGCCACCCCCAAATAATCACATAATGGCATATTGGTTACTTTAATCAAAATTACTTGAGCCCTGGCCCTGGCTGATGTAGCTCAGTGGATTGAGCGCGGGCTGCGAACCAAAGGGTCGCTGATTAGATTCCCAGTCAGGGCACATGCCTGGGTTGCAGGCCAGGTCCCCAGTGAGGGCCATGTGAGAGGCAACCATACATTGCTGTTTCTTTCCCTCTCTGTCTCCCTCCCTTCCCCTCTCTCTAAAAATAAATAAATAAAATCTTAAAAAAAAAAGAAATTAAAGTTACTTGACAAGCAGAAGGGCACCTTGACTCTCCCTTGAATGCAAGAAAGGCCTATGTGAAAGGTGTCCTCCCTGAACCTGAAAGACGCCTGTTATTGGTATAGTTAAATAGCTCAGAGCTGAACAGTCTGTGTAAATAATCATTGGCTGTTACTAATTTACCACCCAAACCCAAAACTTGCTTCCTTTGTCCTGTCCGTTTCTCACAAATTTATTACCTAAAAAATGTTAAAAGATGCCTAGTTTGATCATTTATTGGAGCCTCATTTTATTATCTGAACATCATATTGTGATTCTCCCATGTGCACATGTTAAATTGCTTTTTCTTCTATTAATCTAGCCTTATATCAATTTCATTTTTTTTTTTTTTGTTATTAGTTCAGCCATAAGAACTAAAGAAGATAACAGAGGGGAATTCTCCCTCTCTCTGATAACAGGCAGCTGATTGTTCATGTCTGGTTATCCTTATAAGAGATCTGGACAGATGTTATTTTGGGGACTCATTGGTATATAAGTGGTAATTAATGCTACCAGAATGAATGTAATCTACAGAAACAGCATAAGGCAAATTCTTGTAAGGGGTAAATAGGTTTTGTGGTCTGTAGGGTCTGTGTCACAGACATAGACAAAGGTAAACCAATGGATATGGCTGTGCTCCAATAAAACTTTATGGATACTGGGATTTGTCATGAAGTATACTTTTGAATTTTTTTTTTCAAACACTTACAAACATAAAAAACACCCAGCTCATGGGCCCAGTCAGTGCACAGCAGTGTGCCAACCTCGAGGATAAAGAAGTGCAAGAAGAACCCTGGCTGGTGTGGCTCAGTGGATTGAGTGAGGGCCTGTGAACCAAAGGGTTGCCAGTTCAATTCCCAGTCAGGGCACATGCCTGGGTTGTGGGCCAGGTCCCCAGTTGGGGGTGCTTGAGAGGCAACCACACAATGATGTTTCACTCTCTCCTTCCCTTCCTCTCTCTCTAAAAATAAATAAAATCTTAAAAAAATGCAAGAAAAAAAAACAAATTAGAAATAGAAGAAACATGAGAAGGCCTAGGTCCAAGGCTTGAGGAACGGCAACATTTAAGGCCAGTTACAGAAAAGAAGCCAAAAGGAGCAATTCGAGAGACAGCGCAGAGTGAGGGTCATGGTCTCAGGCCACTGCGATGTCTAGTTCAGAGGAAGACTAAGCCTTGACTGGTGTGGCTCAGGTGGGCATCATTGCTGGTTCAGTTCCCAGTCAGGGCTTATGTCTGGGTACTCCCTGGTCGGGGCGCATATGAGTGGCAACTGAGTGAAAACTGATCAATGTTTTTTTCCCCTCCCTTCCCTTCTCTCTAAAAATAATTAAATAAAATCTTTTTTAAAAAGTAACACTAAAAGTGATTGTTGGATTATTGAGTGGCATTGGCAAGAGTAGGTTCCGTGCAATGGAGTGAACAAAAACGTGATTAGTTTTTTTTCAAAAACTTGAAATGGGGAAATTAAAAATACAGTACATGTAGATAATGTTTTGAGAAATTTAAGGAGGAGGAGAAAATTAGGGTGGTGGCTGAAGAGGAACACAAAGCTGAGGGCAGTTTTTTAAAGGAGTAAATTGCCTGATGAATAGGCCCTTTTCCCCTTGGCTCCAGATCCTATCCCATTCATTGAAAGGGATTCTCCTAACATTATCCCTTCTTTCTTCTGTATCTTCAACCCTCTCCTGGCTTTCCAGCACAATTGTAATACAATCTAAGTGTCTTACCAGGGACAGGGAGACCCAGGAACCGGGGCTGTGTGACTCCATGCCATCCTGGAGAGAGCCTCTCTCCTGCTCCCCTCTGACACCCTAGCTGCCACCATTCTGTTTGCTGTGAGACCATTTACGTTGATCATATCAGGCCTTTGGCCCTTTTCTCATTAGTCACCTTAAAAAATCATCTCCCCAGTTACCTCCATCACCCACATTCTAATCAGGACACAGGTATATACCTGGTGTATAAAAACATTACCATCCGTATTCTAAAATCTCATTATGTCCTGTGTCATTCATTACGGAAAAAAATCCTCTTTAACCTCTAAATTTTGCTTTCTGGATGTTTCCTTTGCCTTCTAACAGAAACCCGATTCTCTCAGAGGCCTTTTGCTTGTCAGCCCTCTCCAGTGGAGGATGACTCCACTCCTGTCCTCCAGGTGTGAGACAGCTGTGCTCCACGGTCTTCATGGACAATTTCATGCCATTCTTACTCTATCTTCCCTAAAACCACAAACCTTATATTTTATGCTCTATGACCATAACACTACCCCTCTTTACCGAACTTATCTATAAATTCTGGTTCTTACCAACTCGTGCCTAGGAGATTTAAACTTCCGGCTCACTGTCACTTTCTCTAGCACTACTCCTATCATATTCTGGGTGCCTACACATGAGCAACACAGATAGATGCCTGAGGCAGCATCACTAGTTGGAGCTAATAAGAGGCTGACCCAAAAAACCCCACAAACCCCAAAACCCTCTTGCAAAGGATAAACAGGGCAATAAGGGCATTTGAAAAACTCAGAAATATTCCTGTGAATCTAGAAGGCCATGTGTATACACACACAGGACTGAGTATGTGCCCAGCCAGGAAAGACCTGCAGAGGCCCCAATAGTAGTGAGATATGGCTGACCTTGAAGCTCTGCACAAGCAGCAATCAAAAGCTTTATCAGGTAAGCAAGTAGGATTTACCCCAGATTTGCAAGGTTGGTTTAACATCTGAAAATCAATTAATGTGTATAATACCACATTGACAGAATAAAGAGGAAAAATACTCAAAACACAGAAAAAGCATTTGACAAAATCTAATACTTTCATGATAAAAATACTCAACAAATTAGAAACAGAAGTGAACTTCCTACACCTGATAAAGGCCGTCTACAAAAACTCTACAGCTAACATCATCCTTAATGATCAGAAACAAGACCAGGATGTCCATTCTCACCACTTCTATTCAAAATTATATTGGGCATCCTATCCAGGGCAATTAGGCAAGAAATAAACGGACTGGGAAGGAGGAAGTCAAACTGTCTTTATTACAAAATGCATGATCCTATATATAGAAAAATGCTAAAGAATCTACAAAAAAAAAAAAAAGGCAACCTGTTAGAGTTAATAAACAAATTCAGCAGAGTTGCAAGGTGCAAGATCAACACACAAAAATCAGCTGTGTTTCTATACACCAGCAATGAACAACCTGAACAGGAACCTAAGGAAAACAATTCCTTTTGCACTAGCATTCAGAAGAATAAAATACCTAGGAAATAAATTTAACCACAGAGGTGAAAAACTATAAACATTGTTGAAATAAATTAAAGCAGACCTAAATAAATGGAAAGACATTTTGAGTTCATGCATTGGGAAAGTGAATGTTAAGATGGCAATATGCATCTATGCATTCAGTGCAATCCCTATGAAAGTCCCATCGGCCTTGTTTGCAGAAGTGGAAAAGCTTATCCTCAAATTGATATGGAATTGCAGGGGGCCCCAAATAGCCACAACAATATTGGAAAAGAACAAACTTGGAGGGATCACACTTCTTTTTTTTTTTTTTTTTAACAAATGCAAATATTTTTTTTTTAAAGATTTTATTTATTTATTTTCAGAGAGGAGAAGGGAGGGAGAAAGAGCAATGTATGGTTGCTTCTCACATGGTCCTCACTGGGGACCTGGCCCGCAACCCAGGCACGTGCCCCGACTGGGAATCGAACCGGGACCCTCTGGTTCCCAGCCCGCGCTCAATCCACTGAGCTACACCAGCCAGGCCGGGATCACACTTCTTGATTTCAAAACTCATGACAGATTATGGTAACCAAAGAGTGCGGTATTGGCATAAAGATGGACATATAGACCAATAGAATACCATTTAAAGCCCAGAAATCAGCCCATATACCTATGGTCAATTGATTTTCAACAGGGGTGCCAAGACAATTCAATGGGAAAATAATAGTTTTATCAACAAATGGTACTGGAAAACCTGGATATCCACATGCAAAAGAGTGAATTCAGACCCCTACCTCACATCACCTCCAAAAGTTAAAATAGATCAATGACCTAAGATCATAAAGTTCTTAGAAGAAAACATAAATCATCATAGCCTTGGACTTGATAATGGATTCTTAGATACGACACTAAAAGCACAAGCAACAACAGAAAACAGGTAAGTTGAACTTCATCAAAATTAAGCTTTTGCGTTTCAAAGGATATGATCAAGAAAGTGAAAGACAACCCACAAAATAAGGGAAAATATTTAATCTATTTTTTATTGATTTTTAGAGAGAGAGAAACTTCGACTTGTCCCACTCACTTATGCATTCGTTGGGTGGCTTTTGTATGTGCCCTGACCCCTGACCCGGAGATCTAACCTGCAACTGTGGTGCATCAGGACGACGCTCTAACCAAGTGAGATATTCAGCCAGGGTCAGAATGATGGGAAATATTTGCAAATCATATCTTTGCTAAGGGTCCAGTATCCAGAATATATAGAGCTCTTAAAAGTCAACAATAAAGACAATCCAATTTAAAAATGAGCAAAGGACTTGGATATACCCCAAAATTGAAAACATATGCTTAAAAACTTGTATGTGAATGTTCCTAGCCTGAAAGCTTTATTCATAGTGCCAAAGTGGAAATAACCCAAAATGTTCAACTGATGAGTAACTAAGAGGTGATATATACACACAATGGAATATTATTTGACCACAAAAAGGAATGAAGTACTCATACATGCTACGTGATCCTTTGGAACACATGCTGAGTGAGAGGCCAGATACAACAGACCATACCCTGTGTGATTCCATTTATATGAAATGTCTAGAATGAAGAAATTCATAGAGAAATGAGATTAGTTGTTTCCTAGGGTTGGGGGAAAAGGAATTGGGGGTGAAAGCTGATAGGCATGGGGTTTCTTTTTGGGTGATGAAAACATTCTGAAATTAGTGGTGATGGTTGCCCAATTAAAGATTTTATTTGTTTTTACAGAGAGGGGAAGAGAGGGAAAAAGAGAAGGAGAGGGACATTGACCTGTGATATACTGGTTGCCACACGCACGCCCCCAAGCGGGGACCTTACCTATAATCCAGGCATGTGCCCTGGCCAGGAATCAAACCAGTGACCTTTTGGTTCGCAGACCAGCACTCAATCCACCAAGCTGCACCAGCCAGGGCAGTTGTCCAATTAAATGAATAACTAAATTAAAAACCACTGAACTGTGCACTCTTAAAAGGGTGAATCTTTTTTTTTTAAAAAGATTTTACTTATTTTTAGAGAGAAGGGAAGGGAGGAAGAAAGAGAGGGAAATATCAATGTGTGGTGCCTCTCATGTGCCCCCTACTGGGGACCTGGCCTGCAACCCAGGCATGTGCCCTGACTGGGAATCACACCAGCGACCCTTTGGTTCACAGGCCAGTGGTCAGTCCACTGAGCCACACCAGCCAGAGCAAAAGGGTGAATCTTATAGTATGTGAATTATATCTCAATAAAGCTGTTATTAAAAAAAAAAAAAAGCCCTGACATATTCTAGAAATAAAGGCCAGCATGGTTGGAGAACAGTGAGTGGTAGGATGTATTCATTCATTCATTCAAAAACATAGATTGTGTGCTTACTCTTTGTTTTAGACATTGTTGATAGAGTATTAAATATAACAGAAACCTTTGTCCTTATGTGCTTAAATAGCTAACACTTTTTAAAAAAAAACATTGATTTATTGTTCCATTCAGTTATATATTCATCGGTTGGTTCTTGTATGTGCCCTGACCAGGGATCAAACCTGCAACCTTGGCGTATTTGGACAACACTCCAGCCAACTGAGCTACTGGCCAGGGCCAAGCTAGCACTTCTTAAATGTGAGACATTGTACTTGCTGCTGTATGTGCACTAACTCGATATTCATAATTCCATAGCAGTGTTATCCCCACTTCACAGACAGCACTAAAGGCTAAACAACCTGCTTAAGGTTCTGCAGGCAGAGCTAGGATCCCACCCTGTGGTGTGGCTTCACAAGCTGGGTTGTCAGCCTCCAAACTGTTCTGCCCAAATTACATTTCCACTGGGCCAATAGACAAGAGGTGATTGGGCAGGGCCTAATATGCCACAGTAGGGCATTCAGAATTTTTAAGATTTTATTTCTTTATGTTTAGAGAGGGGAAGGGAGAGAGGGAAACATTGATGTGGGAGATACATTGATTGGTTGCCTCTTGCCTGCCCCCAACAGGGAACCTGGCCTGCAACCCAGGCATGTGCCTTGACTGGGAATCGAACCGGTGACTTTATGGTGCGCAGGCCAGCGCTCAGTCCACTGAGCCACACCAGCGGGACTGGGGGTCGCAGGGTACTCAGAATCTATCCTTTGTGCAGGGGGGATGCTATTAAGGGGTTCCGAGCAGGGAATAACATAAGGATTTTTCTGGCTGGTTGGGGAGAATAGGTCACTGGAGTTAAGAATTCAAACAGGAGACCACTTAGGGGCTCAGATGGTCATCCAGGGTGAGAAGGTATTCAGCCTTGGGCTGGTGGCATTCTTTTATTTCATCTTTTCATTTCTGTGAGGCTGGTAATGCTGGCCACATTTTACAGATGAGGGGAAATTTTAGGTTATCTGGAAGCTTTAAAGTCCTTAGAACTGGTCCCATTTCTTTCAAACATCTGATTCAGCTGAACTTCTGAATCCAGGTCTTATATTTGGCTATTGAATGGTACCTCAAATTCATGTATTCTCTCACCATAAGGTAGAGAATACCCTATTTCACAAATGAAGTAGCTGAGGCTTAAAGAGCCAGAACTTGGATCTGCACGACACTCCCCTCTGTTTCTGCAGGAGCCCATGTGCCCCCCGCTCTCCACACATCTCCCTGAGACCTTTGCAGAACACATTGGGTTGTGTGACTCTGAGACAAAAAATCTTAGTGGCACATTAGATAATTCATGCTCCATGACACTGAATATGGAGTCCTCCAGGCCCCAAACTGTCCGGACCCTATGTTTGGTCCCTCAGTCTACCCGGGAAACTTCTTGTATTTCAAGACTAAATTGAAATCCTTTCTTGTGTAGCAAGCCAAGTGCTTTCTTCTCAGTGTTCCCACAGAATCTTTTTTTGGGGGCAGGGGTCAGGTCAAACCATTTTATTAAGGGTCAAAGGGCCGGGAAGACGAGGTCAATGTCCTTGGCCCAGCTTTACAGCGGCTGAAGACCCCACAGAATCTAACATGCGCTGAGTAGACTGTAACTGACAGAGCACCATTTCCTTTCTGCTTATAGCTCCTGTTCCCAGGACAGAACCTGGGGTCTAGTGAGTGTCACTGAACAAGACTTAACGGCAGGTGTGGATTTGGTCTCCTGGGTAGAGTACAGAACCCACATTGTGCAGAGTTGCAGAGTGTTCTTAGTTTCAGAGGGTTCAGTCATATCCCAGGCCCTTCCCACACACCACTCAACAGACTGATTTTTTCCCCGTTCTTTATTGTTAGACACAATGTAAAAACACAAAACAGAAAGCTGCAGGGATCCTCTTGGACCTCAAAAAAACAGCAAGGGGAGGTTCTAGAAACTTCTAAAGTACAAGACATATTAGTGCCCAGACCACGGGTGCGGATGGCAGGCCACAGCCAGCAGAGCTGGACTAAGGCTCCTTGCCTCTCCCCAGAGCCAGCATAACCCCAGGGAGTCCTCCACCAGCGGCCAGCCCACACAGGCAGAATGCCGACCGAGGGAAAACTCTGTGCCACCAGCCTTCCCCACTGGGAGAGAAGGGCCACACAGGATAGTTACAAGTCCCGTTCTCCCATCCTTGCTCCCATCAAGGCTACAGTGGAAGAAAAGGAGTGTCCCTCTCACTCTGGTGCCCTCTTCATCTGTCCTGGCCCTGATACCCCAATACTTGGCATTTACCAAAGCCTGTTCCAGCCCAGAACCTGAGCCCAAAGTTCACTGGGGAGGGGTTAGATGGTGAAAAGGCTGGCGGGAAACCAAGCATCTTTATTTGCAGTCATCACTGGGGCCGTTTCTTGCTGCTCATTTGTTTGCTGGCCTGCTCCTCCAGCTGCATGGCCAGGCGCAAGGCCTTGATGGTATCTGGAAGGAAGGGGAGGTGGTGCAGTCAGGATTAGTGGGTGTCTCAGAGGCCCCATTCCCTCGGGGCAGAGCTGCTATCACCTACAGAGGCCCCGTCCTGCTGCGTCCCGTCCAGCTGCACCCACCTTGCAGGGCTGAGAAGTGCTTCGCTTGCTGGGCCAGGGCAGCCTCTGCCTTGTTCACAAAGGTCTCCAGGTCATAGTCTGGCTGTTCAGTCATCTCGGAGAGCTTTAGCCAGCCTGGCCCTTGCTAGAACAGCACAGGGATCACCTTGTCAGTTCAAACAATGACCAATCCAATTTAGCAAATCATTCCTGTGGCCCTACTGCAATGCAGATGCCTCTGCAAGAAGCCCATTCCTCCAGGCATGGCCCACACCCTGCCTCGACTCTCTCCTGAAGAAGTCCCCAAACTGAATTCATCCTCTTCTCTACCCCAAACTCTTCCCTGTCTCTTCGTTTGCTTATTTTATTGTATTTTCTTCCCATTACCATTTAGTCCCCTTATCCCCACCTCCTTTCCCTGTCTATTATGTCAAATGAATGTTGTCCTCCATCTCGAAGCCCACGCCAGAAATCTGAGCAACAACTTAATTCTTTCACCTTTCTTGTCCCAAAATCCTACCAAGTCCACCCTTTAAATGGTTCTTGAATCTCTTGCCCTTACTCCAATCCCATGGTCATTGCTACACTCAGTCTAGGCACCAACATCTCTTTTCCCAACGATCTCCTAATGGCTCTCAACTCCCAACTGCCTCTCTTCACACTCTCCCCATGTCCCCAAACCAGACTCCACACTGTGGCTACAGTGATGTGCCCAAAGCTCGGATGTGACCATGGCACCACGCCATTTACCTTCCTTCAAAGGCATCCACTGCCCTCAGAACGAAGTCTGAGCTTCTGGTATGAACCATAAGGCCAATTTTTACAAAAAAGATGATTTATTTATTTATTTTTAGACGTAAAACGGGAGAGAAACATTGGTGCATAAGAGATGCATCGATGGGTTGCCTCTGGCATGCCCCTAACTGGGGACCTGACCTACAACGCAGGCATGTGTCCTGACTGGGAATCGAACCAGCGACCCTTCAGTTTGAGGCCTAGTGAGGCCAAATGACTTTCACAAGGAAATCGGCTTGTAAATAGAAGAATCAGGATTGAGCAAGTCTTATTTTAGGGTCTCCTATCCATACTTCATGGTTTTGGTCCTTGGCCTCAGTACCGGAGCTGGCATGTAGAAAGTACTCACTGAACATTCACTGAATAACAAGATCCATGCACATAAACCACCCTCGAAACCCCCAGTCAGAAGCAGGGTGAAGAGAGACTAGCTCCGGCTAGAAGGACAGAGGAAAGCCTATGTGTGCCAGCCTAAAGAGGAGGTGTGGTATTAGCTGCCTAAGAGCAGATGGATGAATAGTTGGAGAATTAAGGAATGCTGGGGTGGAGGGTTGCCTCTTGCCATGCCAACCTGCAGACCTGTGGGAGCGAAGCCCGGGTCACATTCGAGGAATGGTGCTGAGCGCAGCTGCAGGCCTGTGCCAGGGCGGTAATTAGTCCCTCCCAGGCCAGGCCAGCTTCCCACCTGTATAATCTCCTTCAGCTCTTCCACGGCCCTCTCCTCCAGCTCCCTGATCTGGGTCATAGCTTCATTGAAGCTGGACATCTGGGAAGACAGTTCTTCTTCTTCCTTGGAAAACTAAGAGGGCCGAAAGGAGAGATACAACAGTATGGCCCAGTTCCCATCTCAGCAGGCCACGGTTCTGTCCTGCTTGGCCCCACCCTGCCCCTTACATTGTCTGCAGTCAGGGAGCCATTCAAGCTGGCTTCTGTCTCTTCTATTTCCATCTGAACTGGCTGCTCTCCGCTGGGCCCACTGTGGGGGCTTAGCTCCTTGACCCTGAGGAAACAAGGAAGTCTCAGATCCCATAGCAACCTCCTTGGCTGTACCAAGAGTGCGGTACCACTTAAGACTGTCAGGCTCGAGGCTTCAAGGGGATGGAGTAGCAGCTTTGCCTTTGGCCTAGGAAAAGACCCTCATGCATGCCGACTCCCTACTGGGGCCTGGAGGGGTTTGGGACAGACCTAGCATCATATCCGAACTCCTGAGCCTCAGGTTCACTGAATTACAGAAGAGTAGACAGTAGGTACTTAATCCTAGAGCCTCTTCCCTCTTTCATCTCTGCCATTCATTTCCCTACTCCCACACCCTGTTCCCCGCCCACCTGGCCATAGATACTGGTACCTGTCCGCATATCTTAGTGTATTTAAAGTGTATTCACAGGAGCTTATGCCTGGTGAGATCATGGCAATCTGCAAAAGAGGGAATGGGTGGTTAAAGGTCGGGGGGCATGGGGAAAGGGAGAGAGGTCAGGGACCATGGGGAGAGGCTGCCAGGAGGAGTCTCTCCACGCTACTGACACCCACATGGTATTGAAGGGAGAGCTCATTTAGCACCCATTCTGTGCACGGCAACTTGCTCCATGGGCACTGCAGATTAAGGCTCTTTAAAAGCTGGTTTCTGCCCTGGCCAGGTAGCTCCATTGGTTGGAGCGTCATCCCGATACGCCAAGGTTTCGGGTTTGATACCTAGTCAGCGTACAGACAAGAACCAACCAATGAATGCATAAGGAAGTGGAAAAACAAACTGGTATCTTTCTCTCTTTCTCGCTCTCCCCTTTCTTCCCTCATTCTAAATGTAATTTTTAAAAATTATTATAAAATATTTAAAAAATTGACTCCCTGCATTTAAAGGCACATCTTATTACCCTCTCCTTATCTTTTTACTTACCCATTCCTCAAACCAAGGTCACACCTTAAGGTGCTGTGGCTCCTACTGGAACCCTCAGTTTCCCAGGCTGGCTCAGGGATAATGTCTCAGGGAGAAGGGTTTAGAGCTTAGTCAGAAATCCCTATCTTCCCTAGCAGACAGGGGAGAGGGTATTCCCTTGAGGGGAGGTCGGGAAGACTCTAGCTAGAAGGGCTTATGGATAAAATAAAGAAGGGACAAAAAGCCACTCAAGGCCATAGCCCTTTCTTTTCTTTTTTAGATTTTTATTTCTTTATTTTTAGAGAGAGAGGAAGGGAGGGAGAGAGGGAGAGAAACATCAATGTGTGGTTGTCTCTCACATGCCCCCTACTGGGGACCTGGCCCGCACCCAGGCACGTGCTCTGACTGGGAATCGAACTGGTGACCCTTTGGTTTGCAGGTCTGCGCTCAATCCACTGAGCTACACCAGCCAGGGCCTTTCTTATTTTCTAGGCTGGGAGCCAAGGAACCCAAGGGGAAGCCACGGAAACCAGGAGTTGCCTCTCCTGCTTCCCCAAAGGTCTGCTTTCAGAATTCTATAGCTTCCTTCCCACCAGATAAGGGAGGAAATGACCTCCCCCAAACCAAGAGCGGCACGGATACACACTATAGGGAGTACATAGAGGTAGTCAAAGAGGAGCTTGGTACTGAAAGGCAGGGGGTAAAACTCAGTCAAGTTAGAGCCCAGGGACCCAGACAGCCAAGGGCACCAGGCCTCTGCCTAGGCCAGGACTAAAAGCTCCCCTACTCACCATACAGGTCCTTGAGTTCTCCCCGATAAAGGAGTCCCGCAGCACCTGTGTCAGCTTGCTCTCACGGAATGGGGTGTGAGCCTTGTTCTGTCCCAGGGCCCTGATGCACTCCTGTGGGGCAGCAGGTGCAACTGAGGTCCCTTCCTTCCTCTCGTGCTGCCCACTTCCTCCCTCCACCAGCCGTCCCCAGACCAGCCCCCTCTAGCTAGCTCCTGCTACCTTCAGAGCCAGGAGACTTTTGTTGATTTCTGCGCCTTCCATGCGGGTCTGCCGGTCAGCACTGGAAGTGTCCGCACCTCGTTCATTCCCTGCCAGATCCACCAAAGAGAACTTGCCATGCACTCTCCCTTTGGCTCGAAGAAGAATCTGGAAGCAGGCATGGGAGCGGGAAGAGTTGGAGTTGGCAAATGTCTGCCCAGATGTCCTATGGTAAAGGAGGGCAAAGAAAGGCTATGAGCTCCTTGCAGTCACCAGCCACCATGGCACACCTGGTCCAAGGTACCCCAGGCGGCAGCAGTGAGTCCCCTGTTAGAGAGGGACATGGGTCAAGAGTCTAAGAAGTCCTGTATCTTTGTCCTGGATTTCTGTTCTGCCTTCCCTGGGCAGAAGCTGTCTCTCCAACTCTGGACCTAGTTAGCTTTCCCAGCGGCCACAGTACTGGATTCTGTGCTAGGGGCTTGGCCAGTCCTGAGGGCCCATAAAAACACGGGGAAAGATGAGCTGCTTCTGTTGCAAGGCACAAAGGGAAGGAGGGGTGGTCATGAACCATTTGCCAAAACCCGAGGGCCCTGTGGAGGGCAGCTTGCTCCCTGGGCCTCCAAAAGCTGCCCAGCACTCCACTGTACCATGCCCAGGGCCACGGACGAAGAGCACTCCCCACCTCTGCCCAGGAGCTGTGGTCCCAGCACTTCCAGCCTAGAACAGACCCAGAACCCCTGTCTGCCATCACAGAGGGAACGAACGATAAAGAAAGAAGTCAGGAAACATGCCTTTGGAATAAGAGTCCAGGAATAAAGCCTGCCTTGGTTACATTTAAGACACTTCGAGTTGCTCCTGATGTGCCTCTTTGTGGCCCCTTACTGCAGAGGCCTTCGCGGCCCTCCCAAGGTGGAGAAGGCGGGTCTCTGTGGAACCACGACAGGCTCCGAGCTAATCTCTGTCACCCAAACCGGGCATTAGGCAGTGGCCCCTTCCCCTCGCCAGAATTCTGACCTGCAGGCACTTCCTATGTCGATCATCTTGATGACATCATCAGCACAGTTCACCAGGTGCTCCTGCAGTCCCAGCACCTGCACCTGCTGCTTCCCGTCCTCCAGAACACGCAGCTTGGCCTTCTTGTTGAGCAGGTCGAACAGCTGTGCCAGGCAGGGGAACAAGGCTAAGGCCATGAGGCACCCCATCTGCCTCCTCCCTCCGTCAGGGACTACCCCCGTGTAGACAAGGGCGGGCAGCAGGAAAGGCACACGGAGGCTGAGCTGGGTAGACTAGCAGAGGGCGTGGTTTCTAAACTGGGCTGCCTCAGTGTGACGCAACTCTGATACTTCACTAGCTGCGTGAGCCCAGACAGCCCTTAACCGCTCACCCTAGGCTTATTTCTCATCTGCAGGACAGTGACAGTAATCCTTGTAGGGTGTTGTGATTAATAAATGAATTGAAACAAGTGCTTAGAATAGTGCTTAGCACACATCACATTCATAATCGACATTAGCTGTTATTACTATGTAGATCTTGCTCTAAGGGAGACGATTCTGCAAAAACAGAGATGTGTGTATATTTATTTATTCACACACAGATGGGGATTGGAAATAAGAAAGGAAGTATGAATATGAGTATGAGAATACATACGCGTGACCAAAGGAAAAAGAGTTAGGAAGGAGGTGGGTGGAGGGCGCGCGGGGCACACACAGGGCAAACCTCCCACCTGAGCTCTGAGGAGTGTTCCTGCCGTACTTGCTGAGCTTGGTCCCACCATCGGATAACCTCCCCCGACCCGTAAGGGCAGAGTGGCCCAAAAGCTTCACAGGTCACAGATTGTTGGGCTTCTACCATTTCCAGCCAACTTCAAGGTTTTAGAGTTTAGGGGCCCCAACAGTGTAAACAGGGTCTCCTTGGCAGCTACCTTCCCATTATAAATCTCAAAGAATGTCACATAGACTTCCAGGCCCAGGTTCCGGTAACGGGGCTGGTTCTTCAGGAGGAAGACGTCGTGGGCTATGGGAGAGATGATGAATTAAGTCAGCAACCTGCCTTCTGTGCCCAACCCTGCTGCAGCAGAACACACTACTTACAGGCCATTGCATAGATCCCTTTGGATGCATTCTGGGCTTTCCCAGAGAGGTTTCCGCCCATAGTCTGCAAAGAAAAGGGGCAGAAGACCTTGGTAAAGGGCCCTTGGCCTAGGCTAGAGCACTACTGGCTCCATCACTACCTCAGGCCACACCAGAGCCAGGAGGCTGGACCTGCTAAGGCCTCTCTCTGCACCTGGCGCAGCAAGCCTATCTGGTGATGGGGCCTCTGCACGGAGGGGATTTTCTACAAGAAACTCACTGTCTTCTTTTTCAGAAACCCCCTGTTGTCCCAAGGACAAACTCACGTCCAGCCCTGCCTAAATACTCACGTGTGTCTTGCCACTTCCTGTCTGACCATATGCGAAACAGGTTGCTTTTCCACCTTGGAAAATTGTGTGTACCAGTGGCCTTGCTGTGAACCTAGGAGAAAGGACAGGGAAGAGTGTACATCTCTGACCAAAATGTGCGCCCTGTAACATGGTCCTGCTGCCCTTCCACTGAAGAATTCCTGGGTCCTCGATTCCTCCTTCCAAGCACTAGTATCCTTTCCTGCATTGTAGTCCCAACCTGACCCCAGCCCCACTTACAAACCTGCAATTCTCCTAGCTGACTGAAGGGGGGCTGGCCTGACTTGCCAAGAGCAAGCTGATGGCCCACACTCTGAGCCACCAGCCCCTCCACTGGCTCTGGAGACATAAGATGAAAGCCTGAACATAGCATTGACTTCCAGCATAAGACATGCTACAAAGATCAGAGGGAACCTTCTAAATATTTAGGAGCCTAAAATACTGTAGGCTTTGTGGGCCACATAGGTCTGTCACATTGTTTTAAAACAATCCTTTAAAAACGTAAAAACCATTCTTAGTTTGAGAGTCCTATAAAAAGGAATTGAGCCAAGAATGGCCCAGAAATTTGGAGCAGTGTTATCCAGTAGAACTTCCTGTGATGATGGAAATATTCCATATCTGTACTATCCAGTAGTAGCCACTTCCACATGTGGCTATCAAGAATTTGAAATGTGGCTTGTGTGACTGAAGAATTGAATTTTTAATTTTATTGAACTTTTATTAAACAGCCACATGAGGCTAGTGGGTGCTATACTAGACAGAGCAGTCCTAGAGTTTGCTGATTGGGTAATGGAGTGGCTGCATAAGACACCAGAAGCACCCCTGAAGCCTGCCCAGACCAGCCTCAGAGAATGCAATGGGTAACCTCACTTCTGAGCCATTCAAGGATGCACTGCTAAAGCTGCAAAATGGCATATGGCAGCCCAGGAACCAGACCCAGACCCAACTCCATGTGACGGCTGATCCAAAGAAAACAGGAGAGGAGGCCAGAAAGGGCTTTAGAGTTCAGCACGCCTGTGAGCAGTGTTACCACAGTGTCTCGCATGGAGAAGACCAAAGGGGATGACAGGGGTGGGGGAAGAGCCAAGGGACTCACCTATAGACGACTTCATTTGAAGCTGTTTCATCAAATGCAAAGTCAAAGCAGAATGCCTGGTTCTCCAGATACTTTGTTAAGTCCACTTTTAACTTGGGCTCATGTACAAAGAGCAGGCACTTGCTAGGAACAGAAATCACGTCTATTTCTTTCTTGGACAATTCTGCAGAAGGAGAGTATTCTCAGGGGGTGCTTCCTGGACATGGGAACCCTAAGTCACTCCAAAGCCTCTTTCTGACTGAATGCAGTTTACCTTGTTTATTCAGCGGGCGTTTCCTAACACAAACGCATATCCTATGCTCTTCAATCTTCAAGAGAATGAGAGGAGACAACCAATCAGTAAAAGGTTAGGGCAGTATTAAAGAAAGCTTCTCCAGAGCCCCTCCCCTTCTAATCCCTGTCTGGCCCAGTCAGGGGCCAAGATCTAATTCTAGGACCCCGCCTCCCCCACTAGTTACTCAAGAGCACAAGAGGGTATCTCTGAATTTTCTTCCCAGTCTTCTCACTCTGCTGAGTACAAGTTTCAGCACAATTTCATGATTATTAGTAGGAATTTGGCCAATCTATAAAAGTAGGGAGGGTGGGAGTGGAGGGGAGTTTACAAAGATCATACTCTCACCCTGGGTGGTGTGGCTCAGCTGATTGAGCACCAGCCTGTGAACCGTAAGTCTGGTGGTTCAATTCCCAGTCAGCACACGTGTCTGGGTTGCAGGCCAGGTCCCCAGTTGGGGGTATGCGAGAGGTAACTGATTGATGTTTCTCTCTCTCTTCCTTCCCCTCTCTCTAAAAACAAATATATAAAGCATTTGAAAAGAAAAAAAGAAAGAAAAAAGATCAGACTCTCCCATCCAGGCCTCACTAACTCCAGGGGAAGTGAAGATTTCTCAATGCTCTCACGCCTTTAAATTTTTAATTTATTGATTTTAGAGACAGAGTAAAAAACACTCACTGGTGCATCCATTGGTTGATTTTTTTTTTTAAGATTTTATTTATTTATTTTTAGAGAGAGGAGAAGGGAGGGAGAAAGAGCAATGTATGGTTGCCTCTCACGTGGCCCTCACTGGGGACCTGGCCTGCAACCCAGGCATGTGCCCCGACTGGGAATCGAACTGGGACCCTTTGGTTCCCAGCCTGTGCTCAATCCACTGAGCTACACCAGCCGAGCCACTGGTTGATTCTTATATGTGCCCTGACCAGGGATCAAACCCACAACCTTGGCGCAGCAGGACGATGCTCTAACCAACTGAGCTGCCCAGCCAGGGCTCACAGACAGCTAGCTATCTATCTAGAGAGTACGTTTATTAAAGCTGGGGACAGTGAAACAAGAAAGGGCTTAGAATAGAAGCAGCAACAAGAGCGCCCAGACAGGGCTGCTTTGGTTAACTGAGAAGTCAGAGAAAAGGGGGCCTTGGAGACAGGTTTGGGGGTAGCTCATCACAAGGTGCCGCTGCCCATTGCTCCCCTGGTTGCAAGTCTCATGGGGCCCCTCAGAGTTTAGGAGATGCACACCTGAGAGAAAAAAGGTGTGGGCGTGCTCTCAGGAGGGAGAGCGCAGCAGCTCACTCATTTAAAGAGAAGTTTTCTGTTTTTTAATAGGGTTTACTCACAGGATCGGTCATAGTAAGTGGATGGCAATCCAAAGTAGCCCGAAATTCTTTAATCATCCGGGCAAATTCCCAGTTTGGAAAGCTGTTGTCATATTCCTGTTTGAGACAAGAGAAAAAAGGAACTGACTGCTAAGAAGTAAGTGCTGTCAGAGCTCAGTGCGAAGCAAAGGCACCTACCTTTCATGTGCACTCGGCCCACCCAAGTGGACAAAACCCCCATGAGATCTCACTTCCTCCCACCCCAGCCCTAGGCTGAGAGCCCAGTGGTGCCTACGCATGCACCAAACCACTCTGGGAACTGGGGTGAGGGCCACTGTCCTATATCTTCGGAGATTAGGCTAGGATTCCCCAGAGCCACTAACTCAGCTAAAGGGAAACGCTCCAAACTAGAAGCACGCCACAGCACGTCCGCCACCCATGCACAACTAGGAAGTCTGGGGAGAGCAGGCACCTGTGCCCAGCAGCCCTGCTGTCCGGTGCACTATGCGCTGGGTGTGCCCACTGGACAGTCCTCATTGGAAGACCCTCAGAAAAAGGTCTGATTTACTTGTCTCTGAATCCTGATGAGACACCAGTTAAACTCCTGGATATCAGAACTGGAGCTTCAGTAATGCTGGGGCCCAGCTGTACCCGCGTCGCAGTTAAGGGTATCCGTCAAAGCCCTGGCCCTACCTCCCAGGAAAGGTACCTGAGCTCGCTTCATTCTCATTTCAGAGTTCTGGGCTCTCTTCTCTTCTCGTTTGTTCTTCATTTTTTCCATTTCCTTCACAATACACGATTTCCTCCGAACTAGGGGGGAAAGGCTCATGCTTTTACTTGTCGAGGCCGGTCAGCCTGCTCTACTCTGGCTGCTGTGCTGAGTCCTGGGCCTTTCCCAGGACGAGGCCTTTTCTAGACCCTTGCACTTAAACCACCAAATGCAAGGAGAGGAAGCAGCTGTGACTCTTGGGATGGCCAGAGCCACAAAGTAAAGATTTGCTAATGTGAATACCCCACGTCTAACCCAAGCTCTCACCAAGCCTCTTTGGCATTTTCTCAACAACCAGAGAAGGTAAGACCATTTCTGCTTGTTCTCACCAGTTATTCTGGGCTGTTCTTCAGGTGTCAGCCAAGACACTATAGCTGTGACAACACCTCAATTACATCAGAAGGATCCTGCCAGTTTAAGGGGACAGGATCACCTCTTGTGAAAAGCTGATTCCATGGCCACAAGGAAACATCACCCCCCGACCCCCACCAAGTGACAAGTGTAGTTTGAACTCAGGTGCCAAGGCAGGCCAGGTTTGCGACAGGATGTAACTCTTTCTCTGCACTAGGAACAGGGCAGCAGACAGCTCTGCGTGTCTACCTGAGTTCACAGGGTTTGCAGAAGAGCTGCCTTGGATGGAACGGACTCGCTCTTCCACCTCCTCGCTGACCATCGGAAACGTTATTTCAGCCACTGCAGGGCAGGCGTTCCTAGGAGGGCCAGCTGTGGGGGAACAAGAGTCACTGGAGAAGGTGGCAGGCTACCACAGCTGTATGCAGCTGAACCCTAGAGGGCCATGGGCCAGAAGAGCTACTGGCTGCCAGCTCAGCAAGGGCGCAGGCTCCTACAGTGTGAGCAGAGCTTGGTCTTTCCCCTTCGCCTCAGCCCACACCCTGAACCACACCAGCATCTTTTCAGGGGCTACCTCCTGGGGTCAAAAAACTTTAAAAGGGTGTGTGAGTACCTTTCTATGGGCTTCACGATGAAGGGGAAAGCCTTTAAAAACCTGAATTACATGGCTTCTTAGGCCAGGCCTTTCTGACTTCTCAGAAGCCTTGGAACCCAGATGGTTAACAGGAGCAAAGACTGAAAAACCAGCCATAATGGAAACCTGGGCAACAAGTAACCATATTAATTCAACCCCAAAAGATACAAGCCATGACAACTCATTACTTCCCATACTTGGTCATGATCCCTTTGTAAAAGCTTGACATACAGGGTCCGGCACAAATAACGCCCCCATTTTTATTACAAAATCATAAGCATGTAATTCTGTAACATAACAATATCACAACTCAAGCACACATGACATTTTAGGTGACATGTTCAAATTAAAACTATAAATTATTACACCCACATTATTACCCTACCAACCACACTCCAGCAGGCGTTACTTCTGCCGGACCCTGTGCATGTAAGATGTAATGATAGTGTGTCTTACAAAATCTGCGTCTACTTTATGTGTCTCATAAAAGTTGACAATTAAAGATATTTTTTAAACTCCATATATATAAAGTGCAAAAAGAGAAAAAGCTAGTTTATGCTATCAGAAGTCAAGATTATAGGTTCCATTGAGGGCTTAGGAACTGGAAGGGCACCTGAGGGCACCTAGTAATGCTGTTTGATGTGGGTAGTGGTCATATGACTGTATTCGAGAACTATATACTCAATGGTATGTCACTTTTCTGTATATACTGTGTTATATTTCAACAAAGTTAAAAGAAAGAGAGATCTCCTAGCTAAGGGAGCTGTGGGGCAGGGGCAGGAAAGGCACTATGCCGGGGGAGTGCAGGAATCTTAGGCTATTCCGGAACAGGTTCAGGGTCATGTGTGAGGAGCTGCTCCAGGACCTCAAATGGGGAGAACAGATTCATTACTCACTGGGAACTGAAAAGTGCTTGCGGGGGTTTGCGGGTGCAGGCAGCTCCACCTCCATATCATTCTCCTGAGTGGTGATGCGACCCTCTGAGAGAGTGGACATGCGAGTGGAGCGGCTTCGGAGACCTGAGGAACCAGGGGCGATCAGTGCGGTCTGATCAGGAGGGCTGATGGGGGCACCCCTCCAAGATTCCATGCGGGGTGAGATGGGTCCAGACCACCAGGAAAGGAAAAATTAGTCTAAGCCCTAGGGACCCCAAAACTAATTTGTTCACATTCTGTAGATCCGAGGGCTCCTGAGGACAAGGAGCTCTCCCACAAGAGCATCTGTCTTGAGTAAATGGAGGGACCTAGAGCCAATATGAAATCATTTCTAGAGAGACAGATCTGATCCCACACCTACTATTTTACAGCAATCTTCCTGTACCTCAGAACAACACCATGAGGTAAACATCAGTATTTCTACCTGAGGGAAGGGAACGTTAAAGCTCAGAGAAATTAAGCAACATGCCCAATGTCACTCAATTATAACTGTCGGAGCCAGGATATGAACCCAGGACTGTCAGATTCCAAAGTCTGGGCTCTTATCACTGCTCCAGGAAGCTTTACAGAGCCAACCTGGGCCACACCATCAGAAACCCATGGAATCAGCTACCTTGATTTTCTGGAATCTTAAAAGAATGCTTAACTGAGAGAAACAAATGAGTTATATTTGAATTCTTACTAACTTCTACCCATCTATATAGTTTCCCTCCGTAAGAGAGAAACGATATAACCGATAAAATAAAAGAAGTCATAAATTTGGAAATAGAACACACGTGGGATCATATAGGCAAAGGTCGACTTGTACTGAGTTTCTGAGTCTCCTAAATTTAGGCTGATCCGATGGCTCTGTATAATCCATGTCTTTCATAAAGAGTATGAATTATTACAACTTTCCTTTGTCCCAAAAGATTTGTATTCTTGCGTTTCATCTCTACTGTCCGATAGTATGCACCTTTATAAAGATTTTTTTCCATTACAAGGAACTGTGTGGCAATACCCCTTGGGGTTGTGCATGTGGGATGAGACTGCTGCCACTCCCGTCTCTCCTGCAGGCCAGCAAGAGAGGGCCAGCACCGTGTCACTCATGCGCAGCCGCAGCTTGCAACTGTGCCACCTTTCACCCTAGACCCCAGGAACCTGAAGCTGTAGCCGAGCGGTTATCTTGGCCCCTGAGGTAACTACATCATGCAGGGCGGGCAATGATATTCTCTTGACTGGGGTAGGCCATGCAGCTATAGCTGGCCTTGAAAAATAAGCTGGATTTCTTGGGCAGTCTGTGCCTATGGCCACCCACTGTGGTCACAGATGACTGTAGTCAAAGTAGGTTTATGCCGCCGTCTGCAGGGAAAGTGCAACCTTCTCCTAGACTCTGAGGCATTGCTGGAATTCCACCCACACCATCCCACCCCAGCTCTCCATAGCACCACTGACAATACTTCTAAACAGCCCAGAACTAGCTTTTCTTACAGCTTGCTCATCACCTCACCCCTGAGGAAAGAAAAGCCTGCCAATGGCTGATGACTGCTCTGGATTCTACAGCAAAGATTTCTAGGCCAGTCAGCAAATTTTCCAAATGCACCAGTTCCCCAAGAGGTTGGCCTAAGAGCTGTAGGTTGAATGGCTGGATTCTTTTTTTTTTAAAAACTGCTTTGAGCCCTGGCTGGTGTAGCTCAGTGGATTGAGTGCGGGCTGGGAACCAAAGGGTCCCAGTTCGATTCCCAGTCAGGGCACATGCCTGGGTTGCTGGCCAGGTCCCCAGTGAGGGCCACGTGAGAGGCAACCATACATTGCTGTTTCCCTCCCTCTCTGTCTCCCTCCCTTATCCTCTCTCTAAAAATAAATAAAATAAAAATCTTAAAAAAAAAACAAAAAACAAAAAACAAAAAAAAAACTGCTTTGAGGAATGATTGACATACAAAAGCTGTAGATATTCAATGTATACAACTTAATGGGTTTGGAGATAAGTGTACATCCATGAAACCATCATCACAATCAATGATATAAACTTACCCATCACCTCCAAAAGTTTCCTACCGGTCCCTCTGTTTTGGTTAATTTTTCCTATTGTGGTAAGAACACTAACATAAGATCTGCAGTAAATTTTTTTTTTAGATTTATTTATTTTTAGACAGAAGGGAATGGAGGGAGAAAGAGATGGGGAGAAACATCAATGTGTGGTTGCGTCTCATGTGGCCCTCCTGGGGACCTGGCCTGCAACCCAGGCATGTGCCCTGACTGGGAATCGAACCAGCGACCCTTTGGTTCACAGCCTGTGCTCAATCCACTGAGCTACACCAGCCAGGTTCCAGTAAATTTTTAAGTAGACAAATACAATGCCGTACATCATAGGCTTTCGTTCATCATATCGTTCATCACCTATGTTGTACATTAGGTCTCTAGAACTTATTTATCTTGCATAACTAAAACTTTGTACCCTTTGACCAATACCTCCCCACTGCCTCCTCCTTGTAGGTTGGATTCTTCCCCACTGAGGAGGACTCCTGGAAGATCCGGCAAGACTCAGCTCATAGAAGCCACCCGCTAAACTGGAGCAATGGGTCCACTTCACAGCTGCCTGAGCCCTAGGAAAACCATTCCGGGCACAACCCCATGAAAATAAGCCAGTAGAAATCCACTTACCTTCCTTTGGAGCAGGAATTTTGGAGTTGACTGATCTGCGTTTTTGTCTCTGAAAAATAAAACACACCACCACAATATATGGCTCTTCTCAGTTCTCAAGAGCCCATGTGCTGTGCCGAAGTCCTAGGCAGTCCCTGAAAACAACCCAGCAAAGAACCAACAAGCCAAGTGAACCCTCTGGAGCATTGGCTACAGCCAGATTAGGGACCTACCGTTACATTCACCTGCAGGGGCAGATTATCCTTCGGATGTAAGGGAAGAAGCTGTAAGAGTTCTGGGTTTATTGTGGCCACATCATCAAAATCAATCTGCAAGGAGCAAATAAAAGTTTCAATGAAAGAACATTGTTGCTCAAACCAATTGCATCTCTGCAACCAAGGCTACCTCTAGATTCAGACTTTACCAGCTAAGTTCCACCAAGTATTAATAGTTATAAACAAATATTTATTTCTTAGTTGTGGTTTACCATCTAGATGGATATGTTTTCTGATTTCCAAGCTAATGGTGGATGTCAGTGATGAGAACGAGGTGACGAAGACAGACAGGCCAGCAGGCAGTCCACGGTAGATCTAGGCCACCTGGCTCCTCTACTCTTATGCTGGGTGGTGGGGTCCCGCTGGGCACAGCGACCCAAACACCTCTTGCTGGCTGACACAGAGGAGGAAACAGGTTCTAACAGTCCCAGTGATGGTAAAATGGAGGGCCCTTCAGGGTGTTACGGGTGGGGACAAGTTCCTAAGAGCTTCTACCTAACCCTAAGTCTACCTACATTTTTTAATGGGCCCAGAAACTTTTTCCCCAGTCACAGTGTCATGCTTATGCCTGCAATGAGGTCACAATTCTGGGTTTACATCACCAGAGTCCTGGAGCCCTTTAGGAAGCACTCAAACGTCATCAGCTTCACAGCAGGTGCAAACACCAGGGTGAGTTTTACCTCCTACTCATTAATGGGCTCATTCAAAAATTTATTCTGCATAAGTAAGAAGGAAGGTGTTCAAAGATCCAGTAAGACACACATAGCATCCCCCTTGCCTTCAGTGCGCTCACACCGTAAAGGAGGGGAGAAGTCGTATGTACAGAGAGCAAGGAACCAGAGCAGTGTGGGATAGCAAGGAGGACAGAATAATCAAACACCAAAGCTGGCAAGTATGGCAGTAATTATGTTTCTATCCACTTTTCTTGGACAGCTACAGACCCCTACTATACATCCCTCCCCCATTTCCAATCACTAAACGACAGAGAGCATAAGCAACATAGGAGGCCAGCGTCCTAATCCTAGTTCTGACATTAACTGATTTGCACATTGATGAATGAGGGTGAACATCCCAGAAGGAATAGAGAGTGTGAAGGCAGCAAGGCACTAGGCATGGTTACAGAGTGGGGAGCTGCTCCATTTGCCCCTGGCACAGGATACTTTGTGTGATACAGAGAAAAAGTTTGATTGGACCAAATCTTGAAAAGGCTTTGAACGCCTCACAAGAAGTCTGGACCTTATTCCACAGGCAGTATGAGGGGGAAGGACACCCAACAAGGGCTGTATTTCTTTCTTTCTTTTTTTTTTTTTTAAATTAATTTTTATTTATTTATTTTTAGAGAGAGGGAAGGGAGGAAGAAACAGAGGGAGAGAAACATCAATGTGTGGCTGCCTCCCATTTGGCCCCCACTGGGGGCCTGGCCCACAACCGAGGCATGTGCCCCGACTGGGAATTGAATCGGCAACCCTTTGGTTTGTAGCTCACACTCAATCCACTGAGCTACACCAGCCAGGGCAAGGACTGTATTTCTAAACAATAACAAACCAAAAACAAATCATAAGGAACTCATAGCTGGTTGAAAGAAATTTTAGGAACTTCTTGATTCAAGGGAAGATAATATAAAATATTCTGTCCTTTTATTTCTCAAATACGCCATCTAAATATCTGCATCCTTATCATAAGGCACCATGCTGAGCAAGCCCTTTACACGTGTTATCTCACTAACCTCCATGAAAGAGGGTCCAGGTTTGTCTTACTCACCTCTCTATCCGTAGCACCAAACACACTCAACTGTCTAGCTTTTTTTTTTTTTTTTTTAAGATTTTATTATTTATTTTTAGACAGAGGGGAAGGAAGGGAGAAAGAGAGAGAGAAACATCAATGTGTGGTTGCCTCTCATGTGGCCCCCACTGGGGACCTGGCCTGCAACTCAGGCATGTGCCCTGACTGGAAATTGAACTGGTGACCCTTTGGTTCCCAGCCCGCGCTCAATCTACTGAGCTATACCAGCCAGGGCTGTCTGGCATTTTTGATGGTTTGTTTTCGTATTTTATCTTGCCTGGCATTTTGGAAATGGTACAAAAGATTTGTTGAGTAAGTCCTCATGACAACCCTATGAGGTAGGTATTATCATCCTCATTTTACAGATGAGAAAACTGAATTTCTAAGAGGGGCAGAAACATGTCTGAGGACACATAAAGTAGTGGCAGTGATGGGCTAGAATCCAGGTTTT
Source organism: Micronycteris hirsuta (assembly GCA_004026765.1). Taxonomy (NCBI): domain Eukaryota; kingdom Metazoa; phylum Chordata; class Mammalia; order Chiroptera; family Phyllostomidae; genus Micronycteris; species Micronycteris hirsuta. The sequence continues at coordinate 48,411 of PVJI01006759.1, read as the reverse complement.
CATACTCCTAGCCTGGACCTCTTCACCACACCTCAATGCCTCTAAATATAAATGTCTTAGTCATAGCTCTCCTCTCCTCAAAACGCAAGGCACCTCACTGCCTGCAGAATAAAACCTCAATCATCTTAAATGCCAGAGATGAAGACCCAGCCCCCTGAGCCCTCTACTGCCTGAAGCCAGCTTCTTTGCTTATCCCCAGGAGGGCCCTCTGCTAACCCTGTCTGCCCGCCCCCTCAAGAACAGCTCACCTCAGTGAGCCCCACCTCTGAGCCGCCTGGCACTGTTCAACCGTGCGGTTTAGCACAAGATGCCTTCTGTTATTTGGTGTTTCAGAAACATACTTTTCTTTTCTCAACTAGACTATCGATTTTTGCTCCCCAAACAATTATCATAGGCATTCAGAAGCTAGATTGGCTGAGCAAGGTTTTAGGATGCTGTGCAGTTTGCTTTCTAAAAACATACTAGAAACTGTTGATTGCCTCAATTTAGAATAGGCTTTACTACATAAAATGCCAATGCATCCAAAGAGGGCCATGTTTGAGATCAGGGAGGACAACACTGCTCAAAAACGCGGCTCTCGGTGGCAGTATCATAGCCCATGAGGGTTATCTGCGGCGCGATCATGGCTAATTGAAAAAGAAAAACAACGAGGCTCTTACAAGTTCCATTTTCACAGGGATCCTTTAGGTGGAACCTACCTCTTTGCCCTTTGTGGCACCTCCTTCTGTCCATTCCACCGAAACACAGGCTTTCTCCCAGTCCACAGTCCTTATATTGGCGCTGTGAATTAAGCCTACAGTATGAAAAGGCCAGAGTTACCCACCTTTTTCACTTTTAGGACTCCACAGAGACTCTCAATGTGAAGCTGACCTGAAGGAACAGACAGCTGCCTTTCTTTCTTTTTAACAGTAGTCCTGGCACTTCACCCTTAGAACATCCCGTGGTGAGGCAGGCAGAGAACAAGGCTTAAAACAGAGTTGCAGGGTATAAGGAATCAGGCCCACTCAAAAGAGAGCCTACAGAGTAGGCAGAAGGTATGTTGGACAGAAGAGTCACTCAGGTCCTTGGTGAACTGCTCCTCAACATGGCTCCGAGGCTCTAGCGCCCTCATGTCTCCCTCCCTCACTCCTGACGGTTCTCCCAATGACACGGGTATTAGACCTGCCAGAGCTATTGGAGCTGCTTAACGAGACAGAGACAGAGAGAGAGAGAGGGAGGGAGAGAGGGAGAGAATATGAATTGCAAGCTCCAGAAGAGCAGGGGTCTGGTCTGTCTCGTTACCCTGAATCCCAGTGCCTGACAAACTGCAGGTGCACAATATTTATAGGAGTAGAGGGGCCAGGAAGCCGAGGTCCCTACAGGACCAGGGCGGTTCCAGGGGAGAATTTTAGAGGGAAAATTAACCTAGCAATCCTAACTTCCCTTGGAGGTCCTTTGACGCGGAGGAGCCCCGCCTACTCTAAGAGGACAGGAAGGGGACCAACCGCCAGTGCAGAGCCCCCTGGCCCTGAGTAGTGAAGACCGGTCGCCAGTGCGGAAACCGGGATCTGCGGGGTGAGGGGAATCCTCACCAGTGTCTCGGGACCCTGCCGCTTGGGGAGGGGCAGTAATTTCAGCCGTCTCTCAGCCCACGGGTCCCCCGGGCCTCGGGACCCCGCCCCTCACCATTACTGCGCTGGATCTTGATGTCGAGACCGGGGAACAAGCGGTCCTGAAGCGACGACTCCATTGGGCAGTCCGCAGATGCTCCGGGAAAAACACACCAAACGGCAATAAAGTACAACTCTGCTAATCCCACAAAGTTTTGACGCCGCCTAAACCGCCCAGTTTAAATCCCGCGCGCCAGCGTCCCTGAACGTCCCCACGCTACCGCCCGCCTTGCTTGCACCAGTCAGCGGCGCCCCGCCAAGCCTGTTGGGATACGTAGTCTCCGGTCGGGCTTCCGGCGCCTGGCACCGCCCACTCGTCTGGCCACATCTCCGAGCGCAGGGTCTGCTGGGAATTTCTTGAGGCCGTGGGTCTCGGAGGGTGGTTGTTCCCGGCGCCATAACCCAGTACTTCTGTACTGTTGGGTACCCCCAAACTGGGAAACTTCGGCATACCGAAGTGAGGGCTCTGTGTGAGTGAGGGCTCTGGGGACCTACGGACGTGGGTTCCAATGCTGACTCCTTCAGTTACTAGAACGGTGAGCATGGACAAGATGGAAACTTGACTGGGTTTCCTTCTTTGCACAATGCGGGGCCTGTTTCCTTCCTGCGGAGTTACTTTGAAGGTGGGACTGTGTTTAAAGTGAATGAGAGACACTGGTTCACAGATTCGTATTGTGTCTACCACGTGCTAGGCCTGGTGCTAAGGATTTTGTTTTTAGAGAGTGGAACAGAGGGAGAAAGAGAAACACCAATGTGCCGTTGCCTCTCAGGCGCCCCCCCCACGGGGGGACCTGGCCTGCAGACCCAGACATATGCCCTGACTGGGAATGGAAACAGCGGCCTTTGGGTTTGCAGGCCGGCGCTCAGTCCACTGACTGAGTCAGACCAACCAGGGCGACTTAGTAATTCTTACTTTCCTTAATATTTTAATACGAACAGAGGGCAGAAAGAAGTAAATAAGTTATGAATTGTGGTAGGTGCTTTGAGGGAAACAGCCGGACTAGAGAATACAGTAATAGAGGAACCTATTTTAGGGAAAGTGGCCATAAAAGACATCTTTGAAGTAATACTGAGACAGGATGGTAAGCCAGGACACGCGGGATGGGGAAACTCAGACAGATAGTTGAACAAGAAGTTTGCAGTCATTTAGTAAATCGAAAAATCCTATCTTCTGTAACCAAGGACACTTGGGAGTAAGTGGTTTACACTTCTTACACTTCTCCCCAACCAGAGGGTAAGTAGCTTAAATCACCCTACTGGGGAAGCTGGATAACAGAAATCCAATTAGTGCCACTCACCAACCACACCCAAGGACAGATAAAGTTAAGGGAATAAATCTCATTTGTGTCCTTCCCCAAGTCCTCCCCAAACCCCCAGCCTTAAAAAACCCTCAAAAGGAAGGTCCCAATAGGTGCTCCCCCTCTCAGGAGCATGCCCATGCCTGCTTTTCCCTCCCTGCCCAGGCATGCGTCTGCTAAATTCTAAGGGACCCCACAAGGATTGCAACCTGGGAATGATGGGCAGCAGCAGCTCTTCCTGGGTTAAGCCCTGACCCTGTCCTCAGTGCCCCCTTTTCTCTGACTTAGTGAGCTAAAGCAGCCCCTCCAAAGCTCATTTCTTTCCTCTAACATTTCCAGACAGCCAAGGCAACCCTGTTTAGGCTCTCCTGTATCCTAAGCCCTTGCTTCCAATATTCTAAGCCCTTGTTTCACTGTCCCCAGCTTTAATAAACATCCTCCAGCCCTGGCTCAGTGGATTGAGCACAGGCCTGAGAACCAAAGGGTCACTGGTTCAATTCCCAGTCTAGGGCACATGCTTGGGTTGTGGGCCAGGTCCCCAATAGGGGACATGAGAGGGGTAACCACACATTGATGTTTCTCTCCTCTTCCTTCCTTACCCTCTCTAAAAAGAAACAAAATCTTAAAAAAAAAAAAAAAAAAGTCCTCTAAATATTACCTGGACTCATGCTATGCAATCTTTCCTACTCAAGTCTAGAGACCAGCCCTAGGCAAACCCGCTTAGGGCAAGGCCCCCTTTCCAGTAACAATATTTAACCCCTGAGTCTACAGAACAAGAAGGGACAGGCCCTATCAAAATGCAGGGGAGGGAGGTGAGAGCCTTCCAGACTAAGATTTGTAGCTTTTAGTAATAATTTTGTCTTTGACTCTAATGAGAAGTCATCGAAGTTTAAGCAGAGGAGTGACAAAATCTGATTTATGTTTGATGTTATGTGTGTCAGGCTTGCTGTGTGGAGAGCTGATTTGAAGGGGCAAGACTGGAAGCAAGACCATTTAGCAGGCAAGAGAGTATGCCTGCTAGCCTAGGGCAGTGACCATGGAAGTGTAGCTAAGAGAATGGATTCAAGGTGTATCTCGTTTGGAAGTGAAGTGAATGGGTCTTGCTGACAGGTGTGTGAAAGGATTCCAATCTGACATGAAACCAGGGGATATGAAACGAAGAATCTCACACATGCCCTGGGAGAAAGGAACTGAAGAGCTGAGGGGACTCCCTGACCAGGCGGCACCCTTGGTTAGAGTGTCGTCCCCACACACCAAGGTTGAGCGTTCCATCCTTGTTCAGGCGTATACAGGAATCAACCATTGAATGCATAAATAAGTGGAACAACACATCAATGTTTCTCTCTCTCTACCTCTTCCCCTCTCTGTAAACAAACAAAACTGAGAGACTAATTTCCCATAAATGCCTGAATTCCAGAAGATGGAGGAATTTAATCTGACTAATGAACACCTACCTATAAGAACCTTTCTTCATAGGATCTTACTTAATAAGAGGAATCTAATGAACTAAATAAACTAATGAGCAAAATAGGACCAGAGGCATAGAATCAATGGAATACACTGACAGTGGTAAGAGGGGAGAGGGGAACTCTTTGAAAGAGGGCAAAGGGATTTGTCAAAGAACATTTATGAAAGACCCACGGAGCCCTGGCTGGTGGAGTTCAGTGGATTCAGCGTGGACCTGTGAAGCAAAGGGTTGCCGGCTCGATTCCCAGTCAGGTCACATGCCTGGGTTGTAGGCCAGGTCCCCAGTAGGGGACACATGAGAGGCAACCACACATTGATGTTTCTCTCCCTTTCTCCCTCACTTCCCTTCTCTCTATAAATAAATAAATAAATAAATAAAGACCCATGGACATGGACAATGGTGTGGTGGTTGACTATGGACGTGGGGGGCGGCCTAGGTGGAGGGGGGCAAACGGAAAAAATTGGGACAATTGTAACAGCATAAACGATGATAAAAAATAAAAACCTCTCCTTATCCTCAAGCCAGCGAAATGACTGCTTGGACTCGGGCTGAATCTCCCCTCTTTGTGCTCCCCGTTCGTACACACGTCCTGTCCCAAAGCCCACAGACTGGCCTGTAGCTTGCTACAGCACGCACTTCCAAAATTGCAATTCCTCTGCTATTCCCACAGGAACTCAGTTTCAGTGGGAACTCAGTGTCAATATTTAGGTTGACAGGTTGGGTGTGGGGGCGAAGAAGGGGTTATCATGGATGACTCCTGGTTTCTGGCCAGAGAAGCTGAGTGCGTGATGAACATTCTGACATGGGGGAGAGGGACCTGAAAGGACACAGCCAGCCCTGTTTGCTATTGTGGCCCCGTCTGCCTGGCAGGCCTGTGACCTTGGGGAACATGACCGCCATTTTACTCTTCTGAGTTTGTCCCCTGGACTGGAAATTACTGGAAAGCAAGAACAGAAGTAACCACTCCCTACAGACACAGGCGGAAGATAACATTGGCACAACTGCAGCCCCTGTTACAATGTCCCAATAGCTCAGGGGCCACACAACAGCACCCTCCCACCCCTTTTTAATCCAATTCTAATCCAATAAAAGCTCAAAGCTCCCACCTCTCAAGGCTGGTGCAGCTCTCCACACCACGCCCCTCTCCTTTCTTGGAGAGTGAATGCAAACTTTATTCTCTGCACTTTCTTCTCTTTGTGAATTCTTTCACAGCCCGTGTCCCCGGCCACCCTGACAGGGTAGGTCAAGGGTTTCATTTTGGTCATGTCCAGTCAGATGTCCAGAAGACTTTGGAGTGGAGATGTCAAAGGAGCAGTTGAACATGTAAGCAGGAGCGCACGGAAAGATCAAGGCCCGAGACAGAGGTTTGGCAGTCATTTTATAGAATATTTAGTCAGGGACGTGAGGGAGATGAGAAGACCCGTAGCTGCGCCATGGGGCATGCCAACATTTTGCGGTAGGGCAGGGGAAGGGGAGCAAAGGAGTTGAGACTGGGGTTGTTTGAAGGGATGAGGAAAACCAGGGAGTGGAAGCCTTGGAAGAAGTGAAGGAAAAAACTCTGGAGAGCTTCACAGAGGGTGGCTAAGACAAGCACACAGAAGTATTCTTTAAATTTGCTAGCACCTAAGTCATTGGTGACCTTGGGCATTCTTGGTGAAATATTGAGGGTGAGAGCCATGCTAGAGAGAGAAATGGGGTGTTGGTTAGGGTTATGAACATGCTTGAGAATGATAAATACTAACATTCAGGAGAGCAGTTCCCCTGGCAGAGAGAGTAAGCTGATAGGAAAGGAGTACTTCAACGCTATAGAAATTTTATTTTTTACATGAATCGTGGGTTCATTATGTTATTTTCTATACCTTCTGAGTTAGGAGGGTGATGTAAATTCAGACCCAGCTGTGGGAGTTCTTTCCACATGCGTGGAAACACGCAGTCCCGGGAATCACGCGTGTCTGAGCTCGGCTCCGCGTGAGGAAAAGTCATTCCCATGTGGACAAGCATGAATCATGTCTGTGGAAAAAGAATTCTCTAATGGGAATTCGGCAAAAATGTTTCTTAAGAAATTCTCTGACTTGCTGAGTCTCTCCCTCCCGAAGTCAAGAGACTTAAGTTAATGAGTCCATGAAATTCTTCTCTGTCTCAATGTTTTATGGTCCTAAGAGTTAACAGCCCTAGTTAGCTTACCCTCAATTTACTTGTCTCCCATTTAATGTATTACCCCGGTCCTGTCTGCCACCAGACCTGAATTTATATCCTAATACTCTGTAACTGAGTAAACCTACCCCTTATCTATTCCCTTCCCATATATCCTCATGACCCAACTGAAAGCCCCTGTTCTGCATAAGTCCATGAATAATCAATCCAATATAAATATGTCCTAAAGCTTCTAAGAAAAAGCCCGGCTGAGCTACGCCCGGGGCCTTTTCCAGGATGGAGGGAAAGACCTGTGGGTCCGGACTCTTTTCTCAAAGCGTGTCTCTGGGTGAGTTTGATTCACGCAATTGGTGCGGTACCCCCCCTCCCCACAGATTTTGCGGGACAAAATCCGCAACACCAAGCTCCCATCTTTTTTTGGCTTTTTTCTACACGTGAGTCCAGGCAGTTGCAAACCTGCCTGCTGTTTTCCGAGACCAGTGTGGAACCCTTGGGGCACACAGGTTTTTGTGGGGGTCCGATTTCCAGTTTCCCAACTTTAGGAAGACCCAGTGAATTTCTCCTGGCTGTTCATGGGTGATAAAGCTCCGGCCCACATAACTTGTTTTTTATTCAAATACCCTCCTGTTACAAGAATTTGAAGTAAAAAAAAATAATTGAGTGGTCCCCAAGCCAGTAAAACCCACAGGAAACTCAAAGTTGAGAATTCCTTTTGCACCAAAAATGGAGAAAGAAGTCAGAGCAGCAAGAGGGGTTGACCCTAGAGAGGCCCATGGTCTGAGAATAATGAACCCCTGAAAACCTTAGCAAACACAAAGCCACCGGGCTAGGGACACTTACATGTGCCAGGAGCCACAGCATGTTACCAGGGACACAGCACCATGACAGAAAGAAATGCCCTCCCCTCCTCTAACTCGTAATAGAACAATCAAAGTCTATACAATTGGTATGTTTAATATAAAAAAAATAGGAATGCCCTGACAAGTGTGTCTCAGTTGGTTGATCATCCTCCTGCAAAGCAAAAGGTTGTGCGTTCAATTCCCGGTCAGGGCACATGCCTGCGTTGCAAGTTTGGTCCCGTTCAGGGCACTTAGGAGAGGCAATTGATTGATGTTTCTCCCTCACATCGATGTTTCTCTCCATCCCTCCCTCCCCCACCTCTCTCTCAAAAAAGGAAATAATAGTAATATAAGAAGAAGAAAAGAATAAACAATCACAATTGAAAATAAAATGATATAAAAAAGAAAAATCACTGTAAAAGGATAGAGCAATATGTAAAAAAAAAACTGGAAAAATATTTAAAAATACAGCCACTGAAATAAAAAAAAAAATACTCAGTGGAACTATACTGCAATTCCCAATGGGAAAAAAAAAATGATTCAGTGGATGCTGGGTAAAAGGTTACTGAGTACAGGAAGCTGTACAGACCTACAGTATTGCTCCACAGATTATTTCCATTAACAATTTGCAAAGGGAAAGCACACCTTGGAAAAATATGTCAGTTATCACTGTAACCAAGTGACCCAACATAGTGTCACTAGTAGTGGGGCAACCTCACTTTATGTGTCTCCTGATAGGATACAATAGGAAGTATATAGCATCATTCAGGAGATAATAATGCAAAAAATGTATAACCTAAATCCAGTCCAGCCTCTAGATTTACCTTCCTGTTTCCAGCAAAAACAGAGGACAGAGGAACAAACCAAACAACACCATGAGGGACAAATGGGCAGATTTTGGATGCAGGATGTTTTACAAAATATCTGGCCTGGTCTCCACAAAGTCCTTATCAAGGGAAAAAAAATACAAAGAATGTTCTAGATTAAAAGAAAATATAAACAACAACCGAATGCAAAGCATGGATTGGATCATGGTTTAAAAAAGTTTGGAGTAATTGGGGAAATTTTAACATGGACTAAGTATGAAAGACTTTGGGGAATTTTTTTAAGCACAATAATGGTAACATGGTTATGTGGGAGAATGTTCTTAGAGTGGTCACGTTTGCAACTTTCAAGTAGTTCAGAAAAAACTAATGTCCCTGGTCAGTTTGCTCAGTTGGTTAGAGTGTTGTACCCATACGCCAAGGTTGTAGGTTCGATCCCTGGTCAAGGCACAAGCAAGAATCAATCAATGGGTGCATAAATAAGTAGAGCAACAAATCAATGTTTTTTACCCCCTCCCCCTGTTCCTTTCTCTCTCTAAAATCAATTAAAAACACACACGCACACAAATAGATACAGAGAATAAGCTCATGATTACCAAAGGGGAGGGGAATTAAAAAAATCCAAGACCCAACTTTACGTTGTCTATAAGAAACCCACTTTATGTATAGAGACCCAAATAGAATAAAAATAAATGGGTGGAGATAGATACACCATGCTGACACTAATCAAAAGAAAGTGAGAGTAGCTATGTTAATTTCAGACAGTGCAGACTTCAGAGCGAGGGAAGTTACTAGAAATAAGATTTGTTTTAAAATAATCCAGTGGGCAAGAGGTGATGGATGTGGATACAGGAAGTAATGGTGGTCATGCATTGAAGCGGCATCCTTGCACTCAACTTTTGTTTGCTTTAAATTTTCTATTTAACAACAATGGAAAAGAAAAGAAGACGGGTTGAGGGTTTGAGAAACTAAAGTAAAAACCGAGAAATCCATGAAGAGACAGAAGGTGGTTGGGAACCAGTTGTGGGAAGACTGCCTGCAGTCAGAGTGGAAGAGGGTCAGGCACCTGGAGAGGTGGGTGAGGCTGACGGAGAGACTGTTTTAGTTGTGCTCACCACTGCCCCTTCCCTCCCGACCCCCTCCCCAGGGTCTGGGTGGATCCTTACCTGCCCCATTGCCTCAATCCATACATGGGTTGAATAGCAGAATGATTACAGCCAAAATGAAAAGATGAACAATAAGACTAGAATGAGGATTCATCCAAAAGGCATCAGGAAGTGATAAAGAAAACAAATGAGCAGTTGTTTGTGACGCAACTCTTGGAGGGTAATACACAGGCCATTCCCTGCCCCCTTCTTCCTTACTCATCTTCACATTGGAGACTAAAAAAGCCACCTACTCCCATAAGACTGTCAGCTGATTTCTCAAAAGAAACGTTGCAGGCTAGAAGGGATTGGCAAGAAATATTTGAAGTCATGAAAAATGGGGGCCTATCGCCAAGATTGCTCTACCCAGGAAAGCTATCATTTAGAATTGAAGGGCAGATAAAGAGTTTCCCAGACAAGAAAAAACTAAAGGAGTTTATTATCACCAAACTATTATTTTTTAAAAGATTTTATTTATTTATTTTTAGAGGGAGGGGAAGGGAAGAGAAAGAGAGGGGGAGAAACATCAATGTGTGGTTGCTCTCATGCGCCCCCAACTGGGGACCCAGCCCGCAACCAAGGCATGTGTCCTGAGTGGGAATTGAACCGGCGGCCCTTTGGTTCACAGGCCAGCGCTCAGTCCAATGAGCCACACTAGTTAGGGTCCTTATAACATCTTATAACCCTTTATTCTTGCCTTGGACATGAATGTTCTGTCTGGACTTGTGACAGCTGCCTTGTGATCATGAGGTAGGTTGATAGTCATCAGATCAAAAAATCCAACACACTCAGGAGCCAAGTAGGAAGGTAGGAAGAGCTCAAGACTATTCCTCACTAAACAACTGAACCAATGCCAGCAACCACCTATGTCCAGATTCCTTGTTGTGTAACACAAAACAAAACAAAGAAAAATAAAAACCCACCCATTTGTTTAAGCCACCTTTATTCATGTTTTAAAAAAAGATTTTATGTATTATTTTTAGAGAGAAGGGAAAGGAGGGAGAAAGAGGAGAGAAACATCAATGTTCAAGAAATACATCAATCGGTTGCCTTTTGCATGCCCCCTACTGGGGACCTGACCTGCAGCCCAGGCATGTGCCCTGACTGGGAATTGAACCAGCGACCCTTTGGTTCACAGGCTGGCACTCAGTCCACTGAGCTACACCAGCCAGGGCTTAGGTTTTCTTTAACCTGAAGCAGAATACATTCTGAACTAAATATATTCCTGATACCTTGTTCAATAATTTTGGGGAAAAGCTACAAGGTTGGGATTCAAAGAAATAACAGAGAGTTGGGGAAAAGGCAGAAGCCAGTGAAAAAGATATTTATAGAGAATTTAAAAATACTAGTTGTTTGTCTTTCCAACTTGGGTCTGGCAGAATGGCTCTTGCAAAGAAGGGTGATGAGAAGAAAGGCCATCAGTGAGGTGGAGACCAGAGAGTACACCATCAACGTTGACAAGCACATCCATGGGGTGGATTTCAAGTAGTGTGCCCCTTGGGAACTCAAAGAGATGGAGCTCCAGATGTGTACATGGACACCAGGCTCAACAAAGGTGTCTGAGCCAAAGGGTTAAGGAATGTCCCACACCGTATCCCAGTGTGGTTGTCAAAAAAACACAATGAGGCCCGGCTGGTGTAGCTCAGTGGATTCAGCGCGGGCTGGGAACCAGAGGGTCCTGGTTCGATTCCCAGTCGGGGCACATGCCTGGGTTGCGGGCCAGGTCTCCAGTGAGGGCCAAGTGAGAGGCAACCATACATTGCTCTTTCTGTCTCCCTTCTCTTCTTTCTGAAAATAAATAAATGAAATCTTTAAAAAAACAAAAAACACAATGAGGATGATGATCACCAAACAACATCGAGGTGTGGATTAGCTACATACCTGTCACCACTTTGAAAAAGCTACAGGTAATGTGGATGAGAACTGGCTGCTGATTGTTGAGTAAAGTTATAAAACTGCCAAAAGAAAAATTAGTTATTTGAAAGTCTTTTTTTTTTTTTAAGATTTTGTTTATTTTTAGACAGAAGGGAAGGGAGGGAGAAAGAGGGAGAGAAACATCTATGTGTGGTTGCCTCTCACGTGGCCCCCACTGGGGACCTGGCCTGCAACCCAGGCATGTGCCTGACTGGGAATTGAACCAGTGACCCTGTGGTTCCCAGTCTGCTCTCAATCCATTGAGCTACACCAGCCGGGGCAAACATATTTCTTAAAAAATTAATGAACTTTACCCTGGCTGGTGTGGCTCTGTGGATTAAAAGCAGGCCTGCAAACCAAAGTTTCACCAGTTCAATTCCCAGTCTCAGGCACATGCCTGGGTTGAAGGCCAGGTCCCCAGTAGGGGCGCACAAGAGGCAACCACACACTGATGTTTCTCTCCCTCTCTCCCTCCCCCTCTCTAAAAATGAATAAATAAAACCTTAGAAAAAGTAATGAACTTTACATCAATAAATTTCAAAACTTAGACAATGGATAAGATTCTAGAAAAAAATGTGTAATATGTCAAAACTGGCATAACAACAAAAAAGCAAACTTGAATAGCCTAATACTCACTAAAGAAATTGAATTAATGATAATTAAAAAATGTCCCATCTCCAAAGCTCCAAGTTGCAATGTTTTGGATAAGTTTTGCCAAAAATTCCAGGAGCAAGTAGCTCCTATCTTGTACCAGTAGTTTCAGCCATTTGGAAAAATATATAACTGGATCCACAGTTAAATAAACACATACCAGAATAAACAGTAAACAGGCCAGGGATCTAAATGCAAAAATAAAACTATATGAAGTAGTCTAAGAAAACCTGAGTGAATTTTTCTTAATAATATGTATGTGAAGAAAGCCTTTTTAAGTATGATGCAAAACCCAGAAAATATAAAAGCTTGATAAATTTGACTCTGTTAAAAATTTTTTTTGTTTGGTTGGCAAAAATGAAAAACTGGGAGTCAGAGCACATACAAGAAACAACCAACAAATGCCTAAATAAGTGGAACAACAAATTGATGGTTCTTTCTCTTTCTCTCCCTAAAATAGACGAATAAAAAGGATGATAATCTTTCTTTCCCCTTCTCTTTCATTAAAAAAAAAAAAAGCAAGCTCTGGCTCGTGTGGCTCATGAGTGTCAGCCTGTGAACCAAAGGGTCACGGGTACAATTCCCAGTTAAGACACTTGCCTGGGTTGTGGGCTAGGTCCCAATGGGCGGGTACACAACATACAACCACACATTGAAGTTTCCTTTCCTTTCCCTATATAAAATCCTACAAAACTAATTACAAAAGAAGTTGCCCTGGCCAGTGTTGACTTTGTTGGTTGCAGGGTGGATACCTAATCTGGGTACGTGCAAGTAACCAACCACTGGATGCATGAAAGAGTAAGATAATAGCAAAGTGATGTTTTTCTTCTATAAGTTAGTTAATTTTGAAAGAAAGCAAACAAGCCAGTGTTAAAAGTGATTCTTTGTCAGTGATGAAATCAACGGCACAATAAATATAGCTAAGGCAAAGTTATATATAGTTTTGGGAAGTCTGCTTGAAGTAAGTACATTATCATAGCATAACGAGAATAATGACACATTAAACCATCCCCTTAAATAGCAAAAAACAAACACCTTAGACATTATCTATTTTTCAAACAAGCCAAAAAAAAGAAAACCACTCAGACAGTGTTCTCTCCCTCTTACTTTCTCCGAAGAGAAAGAAGAACGATCATCAATGGCAAGTGGCAGTTACCGAAGCAACACCAAAAGCCGGCTTCACGCTCAGGAGAGAACACTCCATCTCCTCCTCGTGGTTTCGGGTGCTCTACACGTTCAGAGAAACTTCTCTAGTAACGAACTATAGAAATGATCCCTGAAAGTATAGTCTTAACTACTACTCTTCCGCTTCTGCTGGGTCTATGGCAACCATAAACTTCATAGTCATGGTAAGGTAGTTTCCCTATTTCTGGTTCCACTGGCAAAGAGAGAGGCTTTCCAAAATATACAGTCTTTCAAATGCTACCATTTAACAATGAATGCTAACATTTTAAGTGGAAGTTAAATATTAAGTTGAAAAACACCCAGCTACCTTATTAACATAATACTGAATGACAGCCAATCACAATCCGCATCATTAAAGCCGAGGCGGCATCCACTCAACAGTTCCGGTGAAACGGCCTCGCCCCCGGAATCTAAAGGAAATGGCGCGCTTTTCCTCTGTGGGAATCCGGCGCACTCCAGTGATAAGAAAGACTGCCACGCTATAGCTGTCCTAAGACTTTGACTTACAAACTCTGGTGTATTAGAGACAGGTCACCGTGACTGCCAGGGAGGGGAGCTGGTGGTTGGAAACCAGCGCTGGGAAACTGAGTCTTCTGGGATTTTCTTTTGTTTTGTGTTTTTGGTATTACGTTTGCACTCTGTAACAGGTGTGGAACGAGGTCAGAACAGAACGGGTGCAGGCTGAGAAGCCCCCGCACCCCCGCAAGCCTAGCTTGGGGCCTGGGAAGAGCAGCGGCACGGTGATGAAGAGTTAGTTTGCGTGTAAATAACAGCAGGCTAGCACATAGAGATGCTCATTCTGATGTCTGTGCCACCGGAGGCTGGGCGTTAAGTTTAATTTGCAGCGCTTTAGGGAAGACGGAGCGCCCTGCCTTGGGAGGCGGGAGGCATTTCCACCGCTGGCCACGCCTGCGTGGACTGATGACAGGTTGGGGGAGGGAAAGCTCTACCACTTCTGCACGGAAAAGCAAGGAACTGCCGGGAGATTCAAGAAATCCTGGGAGGCTGGAAGAGTCGGGAGCCGGCGCGGGGCGGGGGCGTAGTAATTACTGGGTGCCCGTAGCAGAGCGGTCGCTGAGCTGGAGGACACAGAGGTCCCGCTGGTGCTGCTGGAAATTGCGGGAGCCTAGTGGAGCTTTCTGGGACGCGGTACTTCTGACCGGCCTGGTTTGGCAAGCGGGGGCCGGACTGTGTGTCTTTGGCTGTTTGGGGGATTTGGGGACTTAAAAACAGAGTTCTGCCATCATTCTAAATCTGTATAACTTTTAATAAACACTCCCTTTTCACCTAACTCTGGCATTGGGAGTTATGTTTTCGGCGACGGGCAATAGAACCCCAAATCTGTTCCAGAAACTTCAGCCTGACGTTCTGTTACATGTTCACTTTCTGCGTTCTTAAAGGTAGTTGGTGGATTTAACATTAAGAAAAAATTAAAATTTATTGGAAATACATCTCATAATGAGATGAACAAATTTTTTCAGTTGGTTCACATGGAGTAACAGTTTGTTACGAATTCTATTCCTATTTTTGCTTTCAAAAGTGGAAGATGAGAAACCTTAAATACATAGATGGGAACTGGAGTTTTTTAAAGTATATTGCGTATAGTAATATACGTAATAATAAAGTATATTACGTAAAGTACGTTACGTCACTATATTACGTATGTCTCACGTAGTATATTATAGTAGGTGGTTAGTTAGGTATTAAAGAGGGAAGGGAACAATAAGTGGGACCTTGCCTTCTTGTGCTAGGAGGTAGTTTCTTCACTCCTCTTGCTGACCCACTGCAACTGCCTCTCTTCCCCACCTCGGCCGCCTTGGCTGCCTTCCTGCATTGCCAGCCTGGTCCAGCTCTGGATCCAGGGCTTCGGCTGCCCAGCCCAGCCCAGCCCAGCCCCGCTTCCCCTTCGGCTCTCACTCACCTCCAGCCTCTCCTGCGCTTCTCTTGCCTCCACACTGGCATCGTGACCGTGTCCGAGGTGGTCCGGTGAGATGGGAGACATTGCCAGCCTGAGCACCCACCTGGGGCCTGCGCCCCGTGCTCCTGGCTTTTGCTGCAGCTGCTACTGCTCATCTGGGCCGCAGGACAGTGCAGGCCCAGGGCACCGAGTTCCTGAGCTGTGCAGTTAAACACCGGAAGTCGTGCCTCCAAAGGCTGAAAATTCCCAGACCCCAGCTCTCATCAATTCTCCTACAGGTTTAGCGTGGCCAGGTGGCTCAGTCTGTTGGCCTGTGGTCTGGAACACCAAAAAGGCTGGATTTGGGTCAGGGCACATACTTAGGCTGAGGGTTCACTGCAGTGCCTGTGAGAGGCCTGTGATCTGTTTCTCTCTCTTCCTTTCTAAAATCAATAAATGTATCCTCCAGTGAGGATAAAAAAGCAAAAGCAGAAAAATAACACATGACCAAGGGTAGATGGAGGACATACCAATTTCAGAAGAGTAGGTAGGCCCTGGCTGGTGTGGCTCAGTGGACTGTCTGCCTGGGAACTGAAAGGTGGCAGGTTCGATTCCCAGTCAGGGCGCATGCCTGGTTTGCAGACCAGGTCCCCGGTTGGGGGCATGCAAGAGGTACTCAGTTGGTATTTCTCTCCCTCTCTTTCTCCCTCCCAATTCTCTAAAATAAGTAAAATCTTAAAAAATAATTGTAGGTAGCACAGGAGATGGTGGGGAGCAAATGGGATTGTGGGTGTACAAAAGCAGGCTTCAACTATATATACAAGGTTTTGTTTTGTTTTGTTTTACAAAACCAACCCAGCTCTGGCTGATGTGGCTCAGGATTGAGCGTTGGCCTGTGAACCAAAAGGTTACTGGTTCGATTCCCAGTCTGGTCACATGCCTAGGTTGCGGGGCCACGTCCTCAGTTGGAAGCTTGTGAGAGGCAACCAATTGATGTTTCTCTGGCATGTTGTTTCTCTTCCTCTTTTTTTCCCTCCCTCACCCTCTCTCTAAAAAGAAATACTTCTTTTAAAAGAAAGAAAACAAACTCATACTTCTATTTTTAAAAGAGTTTATTTTTTTAAGGAGCTTTTTTTTTTTAAAAGATTTTATTTATTTATTTTTAGAGAGAGGAGAAGGGAGGGAGAAACAGCAATGTATGGTTGCCTCTCACATGGCCCTCACTGGGGACCTGGCCTGCAACCCAGGCATGTGCCCCGACTGGGAATCGAACCGGGACCGTCTGGTTCCCAGCCCGCACTCAATCCACTGAGCTACACCAGCCAGGGTCTTAAAAGAGTTTATTTTTTAAAAAGATTTTATTTGCCCTGGCTGGTGTAGCTCAGTGGATTGAGCGCGGGCTGGGAACCAAGCAGTCCCGGTTCGATTCCCCGTCGGGGCACATGCCTGGGTTGTGGGCCGGGTCCCCGTGGGGGCCATGTGAGAGGCAACCATGCATTGCTGTTTCTCTCCCTCTCTTTCTCCCTCCCTTCCTCTCTCTCTAAAAATAAATAAAAATAAAATCTTTAAAAAAAAAAGATTTTATTTATTTATTTATTTTTAGAGAGGGAAAGGGAAGGGAGAGAAACATCAACGTATGGTTGCCTCTCGGCACTCCCAAATGGGGACCTGGCCAGTAACCCAGGCATGTGCCCTGACTGGGAATCGAACCCGGAGACCCTCTGGTTCCCAGGCCGGCACTCAATCCACTGAGCTACTCCAGTCAGGGATATTTTTTAATGAGTTTAAATCCTTGATGGGCACAGTATTGCACAGATTCTGTCTAATGGCCTTAGCATGAAGGTTGTTTCAGACTTTGGCACAAACCTCACTGCTGTTTTTGTGGGCTCAGATCGCCTTTCCCAGATCACTCTGGGTATGTCACTCTGTGGTTCTTTCCTTTGTACACATAAGCACATCTCTTGCCTAGAGATAATTCAGTTTTATCAGGGGCATAAACATCTTCAATTTTGGGAACAGCTGTGTGCTCCCTCTGGTCCTGAGACCCTGCCTAGGGCTGGCAAAAGTGGCCTTGGACCACAGCCTCCTGGACATGCTTGTTGATCCAGCAGTCCTGTGTCCACAGTCCTCCACGGGCTCCAACGTGGGGGAGTGAGAGCCAGATAAGGTTTTATTTGCTTTTCAAATAGATTCAAAGCACATGTGAAGAAATGTTCATATCAATTAAATCTGCGTATCAGGTGTTTTTGTCCTCTACACTTTTCTGTGGAGTTAGAATTAGTTCCTGATGAATTTTTAAAGTCATAATGAAAGAGAAGAGAGGAAGCTGAGAGAAGGGGAAAATTAAGAACTCTTTTAGTATAGAAGTTATTTCACCTACTTAAGGACACACACACACACACACACTGAAGTCTCCGATGTGTGAATCAATTTCAAGATGTGTGAATCATTGTTTAGAAAATCACAGAAGTCACTTTTAAAAGTCTAACAGAAAAATTAACTCAAAATTGTACCAGTTGATGGAAATGCATCCACAGTAAATTACTAAGTTCTTAAGGTGAAGCTCAGTGGAAACTAACTGTTTAGCATGAAAAGTTCCATTTGTTCTCTTGTGGCTGCAGGAAAGTTTGGTTTTTGTTTCGGAAAAAAAAAATCTGACAGAACTCTCTATTAAAAACAAAGGGAAGTTTTTCCTTTGTTGTGGCTGATCACCGTTTTCCACGAGGAGAACACAGAACGTGGCTGGGCGGCGCTGCAAGTCCACCAGCTCGTTTTCTCTCCCTTCCCTCCCCCTTTCCTTTTCAGCTGGGAGACAATGGCGCCTCCTTGGTCTTCAGGGAAGAACTGGTCAGTTGCGAGGACAGACAGCTGGTGCCACTGAGGGGGAATGAGTGCAAGTGGCGCGGTCCCGTGGGCTCGGGCTGGGCCCCAGGCCCCAGGGGAGCTGGCCTTTGCTGGGGGGAAGATGGAAGCGGGCAGCTGTTAGGTTGCAGGGCGGGAAGATGAGGGAAATACGTGGTTTGTGCTTTCTCAGTGAAATCTGCTGAGCGTGAGAGCTGGGCAGAGGTGTGGGAAGGTTTCTGTGAGAGAGGCCCGAACACGGGGGCCTCGGGAGTGGGGACAGCCACCAAGAGATGTGTCAGGTGATGTAATGGCCTTCATCAAAGGCGTGGCTCAGTTGTCTGATTTTTCCAGGGTTCTGCTGCTATAGGACAGATCGGGGCTTTACCAGCTGCTGAAAAGGTAGAGGACGAGGGAGGATGAGGAGGGTGAGTGAAGAAGGAACCTGGGGAATGATGAAGGGGCCCAGCTCCATAAATGATCATCATTGTGTTGGAGTTATTACCTGCGCCGCTTCCCTCCCCTCCCTCCATTTGTCACCAGGGAGTCAGAGTCTGGTCCTTCCTCTCACCTCACGTGGACCACCTTCTCCTCCTTCTCCTCCTCCTCCCATTCCCCCTCCTAGCTATTGTTTACTTCCTTTCTCCTGGATCTGCACTCTCCCTCTGTACTGGTTACTTCCCATCAACAGTTAAACAAACACGTTTAACATTCTCCTAATATTAACAAAAGTTGGGGGAAGGCTGCCTTTAATCTCAGAATATTACCGCCGATTGATCCCCTGTTTGCAAGTCTCCCGGGGCCCCTTAGAGTTCAGGAGACCCCACCTGTGAGGGGAAAGGGAGAGAGTGCGCACTGGGATCTTAGTCTAGGGTTTCACAGGCTGGGAACTTAGGGGAGGTGTCCAGGAAGGATCTCAATAGAATATTCAACTTGCCAGGTGTGTCTCTCAGGGTCTGGCCTCCATTTATTCATTGGTACCAGAGCTGGGGGGGGGGGGGGAGTGTCATTAGTCATTGCCACTGGTCCTGGTGTCACTGGCCTCGTTTTGCTGCTTTACTGGGCCTGATGCTGAAATAAAACTGAAGCCTAGATGTTATATTAGGGAGGAAAGGTCAGAAGGTCTAAAACACAGGATCAGTGCTATCCAGGGGAAGGAAGGCTAGTATGAGGCTGAGGTCCCGGTCAGGTTTTTGTTTTTTTTTTGACAGAGGGGAAGGGAAGGAGAAAGGGAGAGAAACATTGATGTGAGAGACAAATATCTGATACGTGCCCTAACCAGGACCAAAATGCACCTAGGCATGTGCCCTGACTGGGAATTGAACTGGCCACCTTCCACTTTGCAGGAAGACATCCAACCAACTGAGCCACGTGGGTTAGTGCCCGGGGTCACTTTTGGACCTTGGTAGGCGCCTAGGGCTTTCTGCCTTGGTGACCTGTATCTGGCTGTAAATTGCTCAGCCAGTTGGTTCACCTATCTATCACAGTCTCCCCATTCCACTTGCCACGGAAATTCCCTCGCTTCTCACTACTCTGCCTCAACCACCCTTCCAGCTGCGGTCTCTTTAGCCAGACTCCCATCACCCTCACTCCGTGTGAACAGCTCAGAGCAAAGCTACCAGCCGCTGCCCTGGTGCTGAATCAAACGCACGCTGCAGTGCCTCTCTCTCTGGATCAGTCTTTTGACAGTACTCACCACTCCTTCCTTCTTGAAACTTCTTCTCTGCTCTCGATTCCTGTGCTGTCCACACTCCTGGTTTTCTCCAACCTTCCTAATTTCACACATTCCTTCTGCTACACCCCTCCTTTAGGCCTCTGTTCTCTAGGGACCTATTCTAGAAGTTTTTCTCTCCTTACTTTACATTCTCTTCTTGGGCAAATCCAGGCTATTTCCAGGTCCAGCCTACCATTTATTTCCCTCTGGCTTGACTGCTCAGTGTCCTAAACTGTTTCTGAGGGGGAGCAGAGTTTGTCACCCCAAAATATGCTTGGCTGGCCTCAGAAGCCTGCCCAGCGCCAGGAACAAAGCAGATTTGTTGACTGAGTAAAGGGATGAAGGATGGATGAGTGTATGGGTCTCCCTATAGTGCTCCAAGGGCTCCAAGGGCACTCACCTAGGGCGGTATTACATCCCTGTCTACCAGGTTGTCTTTAGGAAAATATTCATGTTTCAGGCGTGCTTTAGATCTTGTAGCTTGTTCTCCTGGGACAGAATCGTGTGTTCTTGTTGGAGTAGCAATGCTGACCCCTACTGGTGGCTTAAACTACAGAAATTTATCGTCTTCCTTCTGTAGGACTCACATTAACTAATAACATCTGCAATGACCCTATTTCCAAATGAAGTTGTTACTGAACTCAAGGGGTTTGCCCACTTGGGGTGTTCTATTCAAGAATAAGACCTGGTTGTTGTTAGTTTTCTTTACTTGCAGCAGTTCACATCCAAGGCTCTGTCTCCCCCAAGGGAGGCTTAGCCATTGCTTATATACACTATTTGGTTAATTATATGTTGATTTCTTTGCAAATGGCTACACTTATCAGGTTGAGTTCCTGTCAAGCTCATCTTATTTACAGCTGCATCTACAAAATACCATGTTACATTCGAACACTTAGTAACAATGGTATTTATCTCTGGCTACCGTGGCTCAGTTGGTTGGAGTGGCATCCGAAGACTGAGAGTTCATTCCTCATCTTGGGCATGTATGATGTTTCCTTTGCTCACTGATGTTTCTCACTCTCCCTTCCTTTCTCAATAAAAGCAATGAAAAAAAAAAAAAAGTCCTTGGGTGAGGGTTTAAAAAAAAATAAAGAAAGAAAATAGCATTTAGTAAGAGCTGGCCAGACCCTGGGACCCTTGTCCTATCTAATAAAGGTCACATTCTGAGGTACCAAGGGTTAGGTCTTCAATATACCATTTTTGGGGGGATGCAATTCAACTCATAACACCAAGTGATGCTGATGATGCTTTAAAGCACCAATGAGATCATATTATTCTCCTTTGAAGCTTTTCAATTGCTCTCCATTGCTCTTAAGGTAAATCCAAGCTCTTTGTTTGGCATTGAAGCCCCATCAAAATTTGGTTCCTGCTACTTAACCCCTTCACCTTTCTTCACCACTCTTGCTCATACTGTCTATGGTGCCTCTCTGCCTAGAACGCCCTGCTTCTATGGATCCTTTAATGCTCTGCCCATGTGTCACGGGACATTCTGTTGTCAGTGCTCATCTTACCTACCTGCCTCCTAGGCACAGGGTTTGACATAGCACTCAATAAGTTTTTGTTGAATGAATGTATGAAGACAATTCTTTCAAAGCCTTTTTTAAAAATTCAGTTTTAATTTTTAATTCAAGAAAAATTTTAACTTATAATTCCACATATAAGTGACTTGCTGGTAGGATCAGGCTTCTACATTCCTCCCAATCCGGCTTCTGCTCTGCCCTCTGTTGGTGGCCAGGCCGGAAAACTAAAGAACTATTTAAGGTGTTTCCGGAAACCGGGAGTGGGTGACTCATCTTATTTACATACCCACAATGCATTGCACATAGGCTATTTCCTACTTTAAAATGGCTAGATTATTCTTTTTTCTTTCCATTTTTTTTACCCACTAAACGCGAGAAACATGAGACTGATTTCACAGTGTTTCTGAACAAAAGGCAGAAGCTACTAACTCTTTTGTAGAAATAGTTACTATTGCTGATCTAGGAGTGCCAGTTACCCGAGAATTGAGTGAGGCAATTGGTAAAGCATACTCTGGTTTCTCTTCAGATCGTATAAATCTTTCGCCTTTTACTAAAGATTTCCGTGGAGAGGAACAATTCTGAGTTTTTACCCAATTTTTTGAGGCCTTGCTTTTAGCAAGGCTTATAAAGTCGTACAAATAATAGAATTGTTGCTTGTTTACTTTATAAAAACTTATTGTACACGTGAAGCTTCTCAGCTAATATGTTCTCTTGAAGAGACTGCTAATGATTGTCTTTGCAAATACCAAATTTCATAAAGTTCTTTCAGCACTAAAGGTTTGTTCATTGCACAACCAGGTGTGGGTAGGTACTGTCCCATTAGTACTTCAAGATCGTTCGTGGTTGGATGGTTGGAGGTGTTATGTTCCCGTGTACCAGGTTGTCTTCAGGGAAACATTCCCGTATAAGGCATGCTTTGTAGTGTGCACCTGGTTCTCGCGGGGCGGAATTGCGCGCTCCTGCTAGAGTGGCAATGCTTGACGCGATGTAGGAAAGACGAGCGCTCTCCTTTGGAAAGGAAGGGACCGGCTCCCAGAGAGATTCCAATCACAGCCTTACCTAATAGCACCTACCCACATGTAAAAGAACTTCAAGGGCATTCGCTTCATTTTGAAGTCTGTGGATTTCTGTTCACACCTTAGGGACCACCAAGCACGGCAAGCATTAACTTGAACTGTCTCCCGGGCCTAGGCCAGGGCCTGGGCACAGAGCAGTCGCCCAGCAGACATCTGCTACCTATGGAATATTTTGTTAACGTTTTTGTTGAGGCCTTGAATAAAGCTTTTCAAGTTCAAGTTTGGGTATATCTGTTCACAAACATTTTTCAAGGCAGTACCCGAGTATCTCAGGCAAGGCCCACTTCTCTGCGGCTGTCACCAAGTGTTGCACTTGTGTAACTCTGCTTTTTAAAAAAAAAACAAACTGTAAAAATAGAAATATAATTACTTGCTTTTTATTCATTCATTCATTTTTTTTTTTTTTTAAGAGAGAGAGAGAAGGGGGAAGGAGAGAGGGAGAGAATCATGGATGTTTTTCCACCCGTTGCCTCTAGTATGCGTCCCGATCTAGGGTGGAACTGGCAACCGAGGCATGTGCTCCAACTGGGAAGCAAACCTGTGACATTCCGCTTTGCTGGACTACACCCAACTAACTGAGCCACACGGCCAGGGCAGTTCTTTAAAATAGGAAATCCATTTAGCTTTATGGAAATATATAACTATATTTTGTTAAGTTTTCTCTCCTCCTTTAGCGCAGAGGAAAGCTGAGGCTCAAAATTCGTTTAGGTGAAGGCGGAGCCCCCTTAGACTGATAGTATCAGGGCCGGTGATGCCCTCTTGTGGCATTCTGGAGAATTACTGCCAGCTGACTTTATTTTCACTGATTTGAGAGACAATTCCTTTACAATATCTCCGTTCTTCATCCATACATGCCAGGTATTGTTCTCAATGTTTGGATTATATCAGTAAAGGAAAAAATATATATTATACCTATATATCTCATCTTGACACGTGTCTGTCGTCTACTTATCCTTGCCCTAGTGGAGCTTAAATTCAGGTGGAGAGACAGGCAAC
Source organism: Micronycteris hirsuta (assembly GCA_004026765.1). Classification (NCBI taxonomy): domain Eukaryota; kingdom Metazoa; phylum Chordata; class Mammalia; order Chiroptera; family Phyllostomidae; genus Micronycteris; species Micronycteris hirsuta. The sequence goes on along the minus strand of PVJI01006759.1, from coordinate 25,240 downwards.
AAATAAATAAATGACTAGCATGGGGGAAAAAAGGCAGTGTAAGGGGGGACTGGGGGCCATAGTGTCGAGAGTGATATAGTGTGGATTGCAACTTAAAAAAGAAGAGCCCTCAATGAAAGGTAACTCTGTGCAGAGTTGAAAGGAGATGAGGGAGTTAGCTCTGCAGGTAGGTATCTGGGTGAGAGGTTCTAAGAACAGAACCTCTGTCACTGTTCGGCAGAAAAGCCAGCACAAAAGCCGTAAGGCATGAGCTTGTTTGTCAATTTTAAGACACATGCAGCCAGTGTGTCTAGAGCCAGTGAAGGAGAAAGAGAGACGTAGAAGACAGTTCAGGGGTAGTGGGAGGCTCGATCACCTAGGGCCCTGCTCTCAGTGGACCTCCCCCCCCCACACACACAGAGAACAGATAAACAGCAAGACTTTACTGAGCTCTTCTCAGCCAGCAGCTCTCCCTCTCCCCCACTGGGGTGCCTGACCCACAGCCTCCCACCAAGGGCTCCATCCCAGGACCTCAGTGTCCTCTGCTGGACTTTCTGCCACACAACTGTGGCCTTCCCAGCTTGCTGCAGAGGCTCTGTCACTCCTTTCCTTCCTTATCCTCCTGGAAGTGAGTGATGTGGTCCAGCTGCTCCCGATCACCAAGGTCATAGTCAAAGGGCCTATTGCCGTACAAGAGGCCACTGGGGTGCAACGCTGGAAACAGGGAGGTGAGCCTGAGTCTGGGCCGGCTGTACCTCTGCCCCAGGTCCCCTCACCCCCCACTCACCTTTGGTAACATTGATTTTGTTGGCTGCCAAGATGTCCACCTGAACGCTATCCATTTTCATGTACAAGTCCTCTGCGTTGCTCTGAGGACAGGAGGAAAGGGAACCCGATTGAGGTGCCAGGGCGGTCTGGGTTTGGGGTGGGCTCGAGCAGGGGGACGCTGCGTGCAGGAGTATGAAAGGGAAGGGAAAGATGCCGGGTGGAGCCTAAGCCAGGGCGGTCCTTCCCTGCAGCTGGCCACCAGGCCCAAACTGTGTGGGTCGGTGTCGGGGAGGGACCATTCTGTTTTGGTCAGCTGCTCTTTGTGGCGGGCGTGGCGGGGTGGGAGCACTTACAAGGAAGAGCTTGTAGAGGTCCTCTCCCATGGACTTGCGCACCTGCTCTTCCACCACAGGGAACGTCTGCACGAAGAACTGCGAGAGGCGGGCGATGTGACCGGGTGCCCACGCCCGGTTCCCACCGCCCCAGCGGCCGCCGCCCGCGCACCTCCAGCGTGAGGCTGGCCTGCCGCTGGCTGTTGCTGTGGTCCGTGTTGCCCATGGCGGCCATCAGGCTGGGCACCACATGCAGATGCAGCATCTCCTCGGCTAGGCTCAAGTTGCTGCGCGCCAGGACCCTAGTCCAGCGATTCGAGCTGCAGCGACCCCTGGGAACTCTCCGGCGCCGCCGGCCAGATCGCTCCCAGGCCTGCTTGCTCCTTCCACCCACTTGCCCCAGGTCCGCTTACCCGATGGCCTTGGCAGCTGCGGCCTGCTGCAGAAACACCGGCAGGTGGGCCGTGAGCTGGAGGACCGTAGAGTCTGGCGGAGGGGTGACCGTAAGGCAGGGGCCCCTCCCCTCGGGGGGTGCCTTCCCCCGAAGTCCCAGCGGATCTCTACCGTTGAGGATCTTGGGCTGCAGTTTGCTGGTCTCCTTGACGGATGGTATCAGCAGGTCCACGAGGCCCTTGAGCAGCGCCGCGCACACGTCATAGTTGACCAGGTCCTTGATCAGCTTGATGGCTGGGGAAGGGCAGAGGCGATGGAGAAAGAGGCCCGCAGCTCCAACACTCTCCACCTCACCAAAGCAGCAAAGAGCCCCTTGAATCAAGTCACTTCTCTCTACCCCCATGCTCTGCATCAACCTTTCCCGACCTTTAATTGGCCAGCACTGCACAAGGGGGCGTGTGTGTGTTGGGGGGGAGCAGGCAGGGGACACACCCCAGTCCTGCCCTCTCAGGGCTCTTGGCTATAGAGGAGGAGGAGGGCGACCCCACCCCCACCCCCCGATCAGCCATAGCTAGAGTAGGGAGGGTCCGGTGGTGAGCCCACCCATGGGAGAGGCCTAGAGGCTGTTGGGGCTGGAGGAATCCCGAAGGATTTGTGGAGGAGGGAAGGGCAGGGTTTTCAAAGGGAGACAAGGGTGGGAAATACAAGAAGGGAGAGAGAGACGAAGAAAGTGGTGGGAGATGCGTGGCAGAATATGGGAAAGGGGTGGAAGCAAGGCAGACAGCAGTTTGGAGAAACTTTAGTTCCTGGTGAGCCGTTACTGAGTCCTTCATTGCCTCGGCTCTGTGCTGAGGGCAATGAGGTCCCTTTGCAATAACACTATGACTGTCCCCCCATTTTACAGGACCAGGAATGAGGCTCAGAGAGGTAAAACACTTTGCCTGAGGAACCACAGCTAGGAAGTGATGGAAGCAAAAGGAAGAAAAGATTTGGTTGGGAGGGAGGAGGCGATTCACATTTATTAAAGGAATTTTCTGTAGATATTTTCTCATTATTCATTCCTTCCAACATTCATTCAGCCTACAGAAGATAGTTACCTACAGCGCCAGGGGCACAGTGTGGTAACGAGAGCTTACAAGGGCTGAGTGGGCTGTGGGAAGATGAGAGGACCGAATATTTTTGTCCGGAGAGGAGCCGCAGAGGGGCAGCGCTAGACGGGGGCAGGGGCGGTGCTAACGTGGTAGTGACGGTACACACCCGTGCTCGCTGCCAGCGACAGGACTTAGAGAACGTGCTGTCCCCACTACAGGAGCCTAGCACGACCTATCTCTCCACTTCTTCCTGGGGAGACCGGACTTGGGAAAAGCTCTTATTTCCCCGAGTAGCTTATTTACATACCCAAATGCAATGTATACTACACTATGAAAAATATTATTGGATAATGAAAATTAACCTTCTATTTCCTTGTCAGAGGATTAAAAAAAAGGATTTTATTTATAGTTTAGACAGAGGGAAAGGGAGGGAGAAAGAGGGAGAGAAACATGGCCGTGAGAGGGAAACACTGATCTGCTCAGTGGCCTCGCCCCCAGGCACGTGCCCTGAGGGGAATCGAACCTGCAACCGGTCAGTGTGCAGGATGAAGCCCAACCAGCGGAGCCCCACTAGTCAGAGCTCCTTGTCAGGAGATTTTACCCAGTAAGAACATGCTTGGGATAATCCTCTACAACAGCAGAAAAGCTTTTATTTTTGAAGAGCTTTTGTTGGTAGGCACAAAAACACCCCAAGTGCTGGGGGCCAGTGGTATCTGGGAAGATGGGCACAGCAGGAGCTTCATGGCCTGGTTTCTCTTCAGGGAGAACAAATCTTTCGTCTTTCACTGAAGATTTCCACGGCGAGAAAGACAGAGAAATTGGTGGTGACATTTTTTTAGGTCTTCCTTGGGAAAGGCTCAATATTTGGTTTACCAAAAACATACTTGATTTCTTTTTAGTTATATTTGATTAATTATGCTATTACAATTATCTCAATTTTTTCCACTTTGCTCCCCCCACCCAGCACTGCCTACTCCCTCAGGCAATCCCCACACCATTGTTCATGTCCATGGGTCACGTGTATAAGTTCTGTGGCTACTCCATTTCCTGTATTGTACTTTACATCCCCACGGCTATTCTGTAACTGCCTGTTTTTAGTTCCTAATCCCTTCACCTCTTCACCCGTTCTCCTACACCCCCCTCCCACTTGGCAACCATCAAAACCGCCTCCTTATCCATGATTTCCCTCTTCTTTGCTTAGTTTGCTTAGTTCGTTTTATAGTTTCTATTGTTGGTAGATACATATTTATTGCCATTTTATTGTTCATAGTTTTAATCTTTTTCTTAAATAAGTCCCTTTAACATTTTATATAATAATGGTTAGGTGGTGATGAACTCCTTTAGTTTTTTCATGTCTGGGAAGCTCTTTATCTGCCTTTCGATTCTAAATGATATCTTTGCTGGGTAGAGCAATCTTGGCTAGAGGTCTCTGCTTTTCATGACTTTGAATGTTTCTTGCCAATCCCTCCTAGCCTGCAAAGTTTCTTTTGAGAAATCAGCTGGTGGTCATTGGGAAACACTCTGTAGGTAATTAACTGCTCTTCTCTTGCTGCTTCTAAGATTTTAAAAAATCTTTAATCTTTGGCATTTCATTATGATGTGTCTTGAAGTGGGCATCTTTGCATCCATCTTGTTTGGGACTCTCTGTTCTTCCTGGACTGCATGTCTAGTTCCTTCACCAAATTCGGTAAGTTTTCTTTTATTATTATTATTATTATTATTTTATATATATATATTTTTAAGATTTTATCTATTTACTTTAGAGAGAGGGGAAGGGAGGGAGACAGAGAGAGAGAGAAACAACAATGCATGGTTGCCTCCCACATGGCCCCCACTGGGGACCCGGCCTACAACCCAGGCATGTGCCCCGACAGGGAATTGAACCGGGACCCTCTGGTTCCCAGCCCGCGCTCAATCCACTGAGCTACACCAGCCAGGGCAAATAAATAAAATCTTAAAAAAAAAAAAAAAAAAGGGACACGGGTTTGATTCCCAGTCAGGGCACATACCTGGTTTGCGGGCCAGGTCCCCCGTAAGGGGTGTGGGTGTGTAAGAGGCAACCACACATTGATGTTTCTTTCCCCCCCTTCCCCTCTCTAAAAATAAATAAATAGCCCTGGGGTGGTATGGCTCAGTGGATTGAGCACTGGCCTGTGAACCAAAGGGTAGCCAGTTCGATTCCCAGTCAGGGCACATGCCTGGGTTGCAGGCCAGGTCCCCAGTAGGGGGCACATGAGAAGCAGCCACACATTGATGTTTCTCTACCTCTCTTTCTCCTTCCCTCCCCCTCCCTAAAAATAAATAAATAAAATGTTTAAAATTAAAAATAAATAAATAATTTAAAAAGTAAACAAAGAGAGGGAGAGAAACAGCAGTATGAGAGAGATACATCGGTTGCCATTCGCACGTCCCCCCCCCCCCCCCCCCCCCCCCCCCCCCCCCCCCCCCCCCCCCCCCCCGGCCCACAACCCAGGCATGTGCCCTGACTGGGAATGGAACCCGTGACCTTTCGGGTCAATCACCAGCCAGGGTTTACTTGCTTGACTCCAGACAAAACTGTGCTGCCTAACAATGAACATATGCTGGTGATTTATAGCCCTGTCAGAAGACTGTCATTGATAACCACCAACAGACCAGGGGCCTGTTCACCCAGAGGCTGGGGCGGCAGCCAGCAGCCCATCCTGTGTCTCATCCTCTGCACACTCCACTCCCCTCTGCCTTGTGCTGTAAGCACCGCCAGAGGGAGGAGAGCCGACTCCCTCACTGCTGGCCTAACAGTGCTCTGGCAGGAAGGAGAGAACCAGTCTGGCTGGTGTGTAGCTCAAAGGAAAGGCACCCATAGGCTACCACAGAGAGAAGCCCATCTCCCTAAAATTGCCCCTGTGCCAGATCCTGGGGGGTCTCCCTTCACCCAGGCTCTAGAGCCATAGGACACACCAGAGGATCCAGTCCTGAAGCCCCACACAAAGCCAGTCTTGCCTCAGCCTGTTTTCCCAATCACGAAATCAAACTCAGGGACAGGCCTTCTAGGGCAGCCCCTCTCCTCTTGGACCAGCCTGATTCAGAAACAGCGGCTTCACTTAGGCACACTTCCTGTGACTGGCCAGCCACTGCCCCTGGGCTTCCCCTTTTGTCCAGGCTTCGAAACCCCAGCTGCATGCCCCTGCCCCGCCAGTCCCAGCCTCCAGTTGCTGTAATTTGGTCCTAATTTGGAATCACAGAGCCAGCAGCAGAGTGAAGGACACTGAGGGAAAGGGGCAGCACACCAAGCCTGCCCGGCCTCCCCCAGCACTCCTGCTCCTGCGCAAGAAGGCAGCCTGGGATACCTCTGGCTGCGTGTAGCCACTGCCTGCCCTGGCCGGTGCCTGAAACCCCCTAGTCATTCCCACTCGTTGCCTTATTGTTCGGTTCTGAAACCTTTTCTTTCTTGCTCGTGAATTAGTGCAGCTTGGTTTTTGGATCCGAGTGCTTGGCTCCCAGCGACGCTGGGCCTTGGCAGCTGCAGCACCTCTCTCAGTAGTACTTGGGCTGTTTTGAGGCACGAGCTAGTTGCCCCTTAGTGCGAGGACACGGTAGGGAAAATGCCTGCCTGTGCCTCAGAGAGCTCTTCCTGCAGCAAGAAATGATTCAGTGAACGTTCAGGGTAGAAATGACTAGATGAAGATATCTTATGAAATTTCCCTGACCACAAACGTAGGCATTCTTGCCTGTGTAGGACCAACTACTCCAAGAGACAAATGTCTGGTTCTGCCCACTCACTCTACACTAAATGCTTGATCCTTCATTGATTATGTAGCTGCAACACTTGGAGCTCCTCAGGAAAATGAAGATTTATTCACTGAATCATTTTTGATTGTATTTAAACATTCACAACCGTCACTATTTACACCCAAAGCGAAAGGGTGTAAATGTCTCCACAAGAACCACAGCCAGATACAACTCTCTGTACAACGCGCTAGTCACTAAGCACAGCAGCTTCGCTCGGAGAGCAAACGACAGCAGGAGACTACTGTCCTCGGCAGCTTCGTCCGAAGCCTGTGGTGCTGACGACACGGAACTGTCCTACATCGAAGCAGTCACTGATTTATTCATCGATGCATTCATTTATCGAACAAATACATATTGAGCATCTTCTACATGTCAGACCCCAGTGTTAGGGCAATGCGGAAGGCTAAGATACAGCCCCTGCCCTCAGGGATGACACAGTCTAAGGGGATACCAGTAAGGAAACTGGCATTTATGATGTCGTGTTGTGAGAGCTGTGGGAATACGAAGGAAACCAGGTTGGTGTGAGGGCATGTTGAGGGGTGGGGGATGAAGAATCAGGAGGCTTCTCTGGAGAAGGCGACGTGTGAGCTGACAAAGCCATAGGGAGAAGGGAGCGGCTGGAGTGAAGAATGAGGCAAGTGCCATGCTGGAAAGTACATGCCACCCTGTGGCCAGGCAAGCAGGGAGGTATGGTTGGGACACAGGGTGTTGTTGGTGAGAGCCAGGCCTGTGGGGGTAGCTGGCCCCCGCTTCTGAGGGTTTTTTGCATGTGCCAACCGCCCTGGGGAGCTGGTGCTTTCTTATCTTTCATTTCAGAGAAAACTAAGACTCAAAAAGCATGAGCAGCTTGCCCAGGGTGAAACAGTTAAGTAGTGGAATGACTGTCGAATTCCAAAGCTCATATTCTTCACCACTAAACTCTGGTTGGCGGAGGACCAGGAAAGCAGACTCTGTGTGGGCACCGTCCTGGAGAGCTGGAGACTGGTTTAGAGGAGAGAAGTACGAAGACCTGAATCACAGAAGGAGACAGAATGGAGGAGAGGGAGCATGTTGGAACGATATTAAGGGGCTGAATGGTCTTGTTGGAAGTTGGCTGAAGATGGGAAGCAGGGGAAACGATGACTGCCACGTTTCTGGGCGAGGCCGAGTGTTCTTCACTGAGGTTGGGACCTCGGAAAATGCAAGGTTTGGAGCTGGCACATCAGGAGTCCAGTTCTGGACATGGTTAGTCACATCCAAGGGGAGGTGTTCAAGGCAAGTGGCAACAAGGGTCTGGCGCTCAGGAGAGGTCTGAGCGGTAGAGGGGTCAGTCGGCCACTTAGTCTGCCATCCACGGAATGTAATAACAAGAGTGCCGGCCTCATCAGCTTGTTTTGAGGATTAAACCAGTAAAGAGCTAGAGCAGTACTTAACATACAGTAAAATACTGATAAATGTTATCCATGATTGTTTCTATCGTTATAAGTGGTAGTTAAAACCATAGAAATGGAGGCCCTGGCCAGATAGCTAAGTTGGGGGCTTCGATACGCCAAGGTTGGGGGCTTCGATCCCTGGTCAAGGGCACATACAATAGGCAACCAGTGACTGCATAAATAAGTGGAACAACAAATCAATGTTTCTTTCTCTCTCTCCCTGCCCCCCAAAATAAAAAAAACAAATGAAACAAACAAACAAAACCCCATGGGAGTGGATCAGGTACTACAGAAAGAGAGGAGGACCCAGGGTTGAACCCTAAGAGAAAAAGAAAGGGTGGTGGAGGAACAGGAGTATACCCAGGACTGAGAAGCCATTTCCAGAGAGGCGGCAGGAAGCCGAGAGCTGGGTCTGGGAAGGAAGATAGGAGTGTTCAGGGAAGAGGGTGGATCAGGAGAGTGAGAAGTTACGGGTTTGTGCCCAGTGAGGCTGGGAAGCAGCTCCGCAGGGCGCATGCTCATTCATTTGACAAACACCAGTTGAGTAGGTGTCAGCTACAATGCTAGTGCTGACTGAAACAGCAGTGAACAGCACAGATGCAAGGAATGGGCCACTGACACGCAGTGAAGACTGCAGAGCAAGGGGCAAGAGTCCTCCCATCCAAACAGGAACTATAGAACCACAGCGTGTCAACACTGGAAGAAAGCTTGGTAATCCCCTGTCTGACAAAGAAACCCAGAACAGATGACTTGCCCAGGGAATCACAGTAAAAAAGGAGATGGAGCTGCAGCAGCAGGCTTGGTATTCTTTCGGCAGAAGGAGCTTAGAAATGGGTCTGCACCTGGGAATCGTGGCTGTGCCATGCAACCATTTCCAAGCACTCAACACTGAGGAGGTTGACAATTCAAAGAATTGTTTTACAATTCTTTGCTCCTGGAGCCTTGGAAAACCAGGGTCCAGTGTTTTCTCTTCATTTCCAGACAAGACTGCCACCTGCTGGCCATAGCTGAGAAGTGCGCTTCAATGCGCGTCCACACACGAGTTCGCTTCCTTTTCCAGCAGATAGGAGTGTTTGTTTGGCAGGTTGCGCTGTTGTAAGGAACAAACCTGTGTCAGGCGCATCTTCCTGACCAATTACATTCTTTTTCTTATTTCTGTACATTTTCCGCCTCTTCACCACATCCTGTTCAACGCCCAATGTTGAAACATTAAAATTATATTTTATGCACTATTTCGTTTAAAAAAGCGAGGCAACAGAGTAACTAACGTTATGTGCTGCGGCGGTACACAATTGCCGTGTGTGTGCCTGGTGTCTGCTCTCCTGGGCCAGTCTCACACCGAGTCCAACCAGCCCACTTGCCAGCACTTTCTGAACTGCCCCGACTCTGGAGTCAGCATTGCTATACCAGGGGTGCAAGGGGAGACACCACCAGGTCAGGGCAGACACCGAGGTTTTGAGGAGCCAGGCAAATTGGGAAATTAGAAACAAAATTTTCCCGAAGGCTTTCTATTTTTATAGAATGCTGGAAGACTGTATAATGAAACTTATAAATGCCAAATAAAGTGTTGTAACTGAAGTGCTCATACAATTTTGGGGGTGCTGTAGTGGTTCAGTGGTAGAATTCTCATATAATTTTAGGGAAATAATATATCCTTAGAAAATATTCAGCAGATTTTTATGTGAAACTATCATTTAGTGTCAGAGTCTTGTGAAGCCCACGGAGACAGAATGAAGATTAGTAGCTTCTAGGGGCTGAGGGCCGGAGATGAGGAGCAAATGCTTGGTGGCACTGAGTTTCCTTTTGGGGTAATTAAATTGTTTTAGAGCTACAGGTGGCAGATACTTAACACTGTAAATGTAGACTAAGTGGCACTGAATTGCTCATTTTAAAGTGATTAATTTTATGTCTTGTAAATTTTACTTCAATTTTTAAAATGCTTTTATGACGAAAAAGTAAATCAAATCTGTAATTAATTTCTAAATAAATTATACTTCTTAGTATTAGGAATCTGTGTCATGTCACAAAACCGAGAACCTAAGGAAAATGAACAGCGATGTTCTCGCCTACCACCAGTCTCTCCAGGTGTTTGGTGGGCAGGGGAACAGATGTCCCACATTCAAAGACTTGTCCGTGTCTGTCCTGTTTGGTCACTTAGGGCCACTGCTTCCCTGCACGAACATCCCCAGAGAGTTCCACGAGGCCAGTGCAGTGTGTTTGCTCAGGCACTCACTCTGCTGCTGTCCTTGTGGCTGAGGAGCCACACTTCCAACCTCGCTGTCTGAAACACCGTCACTGCATTAGTGAGTCTAGTTACTCGCAGGTTCTGGGTCAATTAGACAAAAATTTTATTCTTCGAATGACCTTTTTTCCAAATTCACAAGCATTTCCACTTTACCATAAACTTGTTTCTTATACTTATTTGGTGATTTTTTCAGCAATTTTTATTAGATGGCATATTGCTTTTAAAATATGCCCCACAAAGTTTTTTTCCTTCAAGGAAAGTATGTTTTCCTTCAAGAGCTGGAGCCCAATTCTCCTCCCCTTGGGTGTGGGCTGGACTTAGTGACTGGCTTCTAGCGACTAGAGTAAAACACAAGTGACAGTGTGCAACTTCTGAGATTAGATCCTAACTGACTTTGGCACTTGCCCTGGCCGAAGCCAGCCGCCCCGCTGTGAGGACACTCAGGCAGCCCTATGGAGAGGCCCGCGTGGTGAAGAACCGAGGCCTCTTGTCAACAGCCTGCACCAACACGCCAGGCACGTGAGCGAGCCACAACAGAAGTGGGTCCTCTAGGCCCACGCGTGCTTTTGGATGACTGCGGCCCCAGCTGACCACCTCACGGCAGCCTCGTGAGACACCCTATGCCAGAACCTCTCAGTAAAGCTGCTCCCAGATTCCTGAGCCACAGAAACTATGCGAGATAATGAATGCTTATTTTTTTTGGCTACTAAGTTTTGGGTTAATTGTTATATAGCAATAGGTAACAAATATAGATGGACTGATTTAATAGCTTTTGTAGATTTCTGCAGTCTGAAAATACTGGCTTTCATTGTCTTCCTAGTAGGATCTTTGGTCTCTGCCCAGGCTGTGCGGCTGCAGGGCAGGGTGTGGGGCAGGGAGGGGGACCTAGTAAGGGAACCGGCCAGAAGTCACCATACTGCCTGGTCTAGAGTGCCTATCCTTGAGAAGAGGGGATGGGGGGAGGGTGGGGCAGAGAAAGGGAGAGCAAGGGCCACGGGGAGGGGGGCAACAAAGGGCAGAGAGGGGTACTGAGGGGCAGAGAGAGTGTGAAGTCCCCGAGAACTCTTAAGTTCTGGCTTCTCCCAGTTCTCTTAGGCCCAAGCAATACAACTAACAGGAACTGCTATAAACTTTACAAATATTTAAAGGAGACATGTTTTCAGTAAATTGGTAATTTGGTGAGTTGGGCACTCAGCAGATCGGTCATTTGGCAATTGATTTTTGGCAAACATACATTTGGTGAATTAATTTATAATAGTTGGTCTCCTTTTGATGAAGACAAATAGTAATTTTTATGTTGCTAAGGTAACAATTTCTATAAGATACTAATATATTTACATGTATATATCATATCTATAGATTTCAAATCCCTAAAAGAATTCATTTAATTTATCCTTCCAAAAAACTTTATGACTTTGAAATTTCTCTTCTCCAGGGAGGGAGACAGTGAACGAATACTTCTGTGGCTCTAGACAACTTGTCATGATTAAGTCTCTGCGTGCCACTAATTCCTGGAACAGCAGGTCTCCCTGGGAGGAAACAGCCATTTTTCATTTCACAAGCAATTATAAATGGAGATGAATTCCAGGCAGGCCTACTTTGGAGAAGTCCTCCCTTAAATTTTGGCTCACTTAGGTTAAGTGGGATCATCACTGAAAGAAATTCTAAAATCTTAATTCTACAAAAAAAAAAAACCCTCAGAAATTAGTGGATGAAAACGTCAGTACCCTTTCCCTGGTTATTTCTCCTTCAGAGTGGAGAACAGACAAGAATGGAAAATCAGAATCTCTTGCAGTGGGGACGAGATAGCGTGGTGCACAGGGTCCCTCCTCTGCTCTTTTTTAAGAGCCTGGCAGGGCAGGGTGTCCCCAGAACCTTTGACACAGGGCTCCCTGGCCCACCCCTCCTTCAGGGGCACTGGCACAGGTGTGAGGGAAATGCAATTTAAGAAACCCAGCTTTGCCAGACAAACACATTTCAGGAAACTGCATTAAAATATGGAGAAAGAAGAGAAAAAGGAAGAAAGAGAATCTTATCCCGCTTGGACAGACACAGGGCTACCACCACACATGTCCCCCACTTCCACCAGTCCCACTGTTTTAAACTTGGCCACAAAATTATTTGGCCTTCCTCCTGCTGAGATGCAGGGCTCTATGTGCTTCCCTCCACGTCGGTCGGAAACGGTGCTGCGTGACTTAGAAGGCTAGGTCAAGAGAGGCCGCACAGCTTCAGCCTGGCATGTCTGGCTGGAATCTCATTCTCGGTTGCCCTCTCTCGGAACCCAGCTGCCAGGCTGAGAAGCCGAAGCTACGTGGGGAGACCACGTGTCGGGGCTGCAGTTAACAGTCCCAGCTCTGGGTCAGGCGATTCCAGCCCTCTTCCGCCACCCACGGCCCAGACAAGTGAGGCAAGTGAGGCATTTGCCTCTGATACAAAATGTAAGGAAGAGGCCAAGAAACTCAGTAATCTTAAAAAAAAAAAAAAAAGTAATCTTTTTTAAAAAACAAAAGATTAACACAAGATTATTTATGAGAAGCAGACTACCAAAATGTTAAGTAAAAACAGCACCAGTGAGAGTGCTGTGGGGAGCCATATTGGAATCTGAGGCGAAAAGATACAACAGCAGGTGGTGAGGCCCCGGGCACCACGGGACAGAGAGAACCCATCTCCGCTGCGCCCTGTTCAAACCCCTGGCCTACCTCACAGGCGAAAGTAAACCAGTGACAGTGACAGTTCTACGACACTACATTTGGGGCGGCCTGTCATAAGCAGCGGGGAGCCAGAACACTCAGCCTGTGCTCTGGAAGCCGTGCCACCTCCTCCCTCCTCCAGAAGCCTCCTCCTCCTCTCCCTTCTCCAAACCTTCCTCTTCGGCCCTCAGGGCTCAGGAAACAAAGCCCTCTAAGACACGCAGCCTCCACTTAGCCATCTCGTCTGAAAAAACTAGGTGTTTCAAATTCTATTCCCAACGTGATGACTGTCAGCCCAAATTAGGGTTATACATGATTCAGTCATCCCAATTCATTCATTTAACAAATATCTAAAAACTTAATTTTGCCTTTACTGCTCAGGCACTAGGGACACGATAGTAAGCCAAGAAGACGCTGTCTCGGCTCTTCTGGGGCTGACTTGCTAACAGAGGACAGACCATACGCAAGTGAACAAAGAAAGAAATGAGGTCATTTCCGAAGGCGGTAAGTGCCGCCACAGAGCGTACGGGAGACACGGGGCATATCTGCACACCACTGAAGACGGCGCACCAGCAGGAAAGGGCGTGGGGAGCTGCAGAGAGGAGCCTGAGGGGATGTGCCTCAGAGAACACGCAGAAGCAGAAGAGGCGGCCTATGCTGGCAGGGGCTCCGCTGTGATGGGAAAGAGGAGGGAACGTGAGTTCTCAAAAAAAAAAACAAAACGGGAGGTGTGGCCATCGCCGGGCTCCTCCACAAGTGACGCCCACAGCCATGGAAAGTCACCAGGCCCCTCAGCCTCTCGTCTCCTGTCTTCACTGGACTCCGCCTGAGCATCCCGCTTTCCCCGCAGCCTTCTCGGGGAAGGGTGTCACTCACACTTGCGCCCTACGCACAGCATGGGAGGGAGAGTGCACATCCTTCTTCCAAACCATTCATTTTTCTTGATACAAATAAATACAAACAAAACTCCAGGATTTGGCATGGTACTTGGTGCATCACAGACATCTAACCAATAGCTGTTTTTAAAAAACCAGCCCTGCCCTTTTAAGGTCGTTCCATTCAACTGTACCACCTCCTCCTCTTGGTCGCAGGCTTCTCTGTCCTGACTGTTGCCACCACCCTGGGGGTGAAGGAGAAGCTTCATCTCGCTCTTGCAATTTGGCGTCTTCAACTCAAGAGAAATTCTTCTCCGATCCTCTCCAGTCACCACTGTGAGGGCCTGACTCAGACTGGTCAGAGCTTCCCTCCCCTGCCTTTGGAGGGTGTGAGGAGAAGCTGAATATGGTATTCTCTCCCTCAGCCTCCACTCCGTGGACGGAGGGACTGTGTGAAATAGCTCCCCCAGGGGACAGTCATTCCACATGACTTCTCTATATTCCAAGTTACATGAAGACTATTTCGCAGTGCCTGGTAAGAAAGAATAATTCAACAGACATTTCTTGGCACCTATTATGAGTCTGGCATATTTAAAATAAGTTGAGGTACAGAGCTTCGCCATGCTCACACGAGCTCACAGCAAACCAAAAAGGCAGCAACGAAGCTTCACGCTCTGCCTGCCACAGCGGTTCATGTCACATTTATAAACACAGAGGGACTCTAAATTGGGCCCAGTGTGGGAAGAAGTTGATCTAATTCCAACCCAGGGGGGTTGGTTCATCAGCATCAATGAAGCTAAGTCATTTTTCATGAATTTATTCAACAAGCTTCTACTGAGCACCCATCATGTCCCAGGCCCTGAGCCGGGAAGAGAAGTGAGTCAGACCCAGCCCCTGCCCCGAGGTCGCTCACAGGGCTGGGAGAGAAAGGCACACAGGCAAGCAGTCACTAAAGGTGTGTGTGCAGTGCTCACTCACTGCTCACTCATTCGTTCAGCAAACATGGATGGAGGCCCAACGTGTGCTAGGGGCTATGCTGAGGACGTAAGGACAAAAACTGCGTGAGTTGCTCTGAAATTGTGCACAGTCTTCATAAAGGGCAGTTACCTCTCTGGAGATAACTTCACCAATGGAGGGAGGTACTAGAGGGGAGGAGAGTAAAGTGTGGAAGGGCTGATATTTGGGCAGGGGTGCAGGTTAGGGAAGATCTTAGAGCAGAAATGCTTAAGCTGAGAAGAGATGGTTGAGTGGGAGTGGTCATGTCTGCCATTCGGAAATGGGGTTGGGAGAGGGAGTCTCACTGCCACCCAATTTTCTCTCCTTGGTTTTTTTTTTTTTTAATTTTATTTATTTACTTTTAGAGGGGAAGGGAGAGAGAAAGAGGGAGAGAAATATCATTGAGTGGTTGACTCTTGTGTGCCCTGCATCAGGGAACCTGGCCCACAACTCAGGCATATGCCCTGACTGGGAACTGAACCGGTGACCCTTTGGCTTGCAGGCCAGTGCTCAATCCACTGAGCCACACCAGCCAGGGCTCTCCTTGGGGTTTTGATTAAGCTGCCCAACATGACTGCACTACCACACCATTCCCTTGCTCCAGTGCCAACAACGAGCTTCTGACCTGAGGTGCCTCCACCACTCCATCCCTCACTGACAACTCCTCCCCAGCTAGAGATTCTGCTCTAGCTGATAATCCATTTCAACATAGCGTTCTCAACATACAAGGTCCGGCCCTGGCTGGTGTGGCTCAGTGGACTGAGTGCTGGCCTGCACACCAAAGGGTCACCAGTTTGATTCCCAGTCTAGGCACGTGCCAGGGTTATGGGCCAGGTCTCCAGTGGGGGGCATGTGAGAGGCAACCACACTTTGATGTTTCTCTCCCTCTCTCCTTCCCTTCCCCTCTCTCTAAAAATACATAAATAAAATCTTTTAAAGAAAGGTCCATATACCCACACACACCTGCAAGGGTCCAAACACAAAATTGACAAGGCTGCTGAAAGAAAAATACGACGGACATTTAATTTCAACACTGCCTCCAAAAAATAATCAATATCGAAAGTGAGCCTTCAGACCTTTGTTGATCTTCCGCAGGATCTCCCTTGAATACCTGAACCCCAGTACCTGCCTGCTCCGCTGCCCCCCCCCCCAAGACTTCTTGGACCGAGGCCCAGCCATCCAGTGCGCACTAACGTGTACAGATGCCCAGAGCGCTCCTCTCCGTCCTGGCCTCCTCGGCCGTGCCCGCCCCCCTCCCGTGTGCCGCCTCACTCTCCACGCCCAGGCAGTTCTGGCCTCTGTATTCAGCTCCATCAATCCATTCCCATTTTGTTGTATGAACAGCCCAAAAGGCTTCCCAACTGCCTCCAGCCTCAAGTCTCCCTGTGGCTCTGGCCCACCTAGCATGCCACACCCCAGGCCATCTTCCCACAGTGGTGCTTTCCCTGGTACATTCACTAGTTTGTGGTTCACTTTTCAGTGGCTCCATGCTGCCTACTGGAAAGAGCGCCCGCTACTCCATCTGGCATGCAAGGTGCTCCGCAATCTGGTCCTGGCCTATCTTTCTAGGTCTTCCTGGACCAGGCCTCCACCAAGTGATCTACCTGTCATTCCCCACATACACCTTGCATTTCCCAATGCCTAGGCTTTCACTTCTACCATTGGCCTTTCCAGAGTGCGCTCCTCTGCTCCTTCCTACTTTCCTAAATCTTTCCCATGCCCCGAGACTCAGCTTGAACACCACTTTCTCAGCAAATTCTTCCTCTGAATGAGTCTTCCTGCTGAAAACAGAATCTCCCTTCTAAATCACTGAAGGAACAGGGAAGGAAATAACGTCCTGTAAAAACCTTCCACGTGCTACATGTGAAAAGCATATGCTTTGGAGTCAGACAGATCTGGTTTGCATCTGATTAGCTGGGTAGCCTCAGAAAGCATAATCTCTGTGCTTCAGTGCTTTAGCTTGAAAAACATAACAATGTCTACCCCCACCATTTATCCACTGGGACATTCAAATACCTAGTATGTGCTTGGCCCTGCATCCCTGTGGTTATTTGGAGAACTATTGGAAATGATGCATGTAAACTGCTGACACACAGGGGTGGTACTCAAGAACTAAAAACTTGCTAATACTGCCGTCACCTGATTTAGTTTCTTAGAAGAAGGACAGTCCTTAGGGAGATTTCTGTTGACAGGGGAAGTGTGACATAAGACTGGGGACCAGAGCCAGTTCTGGACCAGGCGGATTCTAAACAACTGTTAAAGCACCATATTGTTGATTTGCAGTATGGAATGTGATGGTTACTTTCTGAATAACTTGCCCATCAACACTGCATCAGCATCTTCCACCTGCCAAGGCTATATCCAGGATACTCAGCAAGGCTCTTTGTGAATGGGAGATAACTTTTAAGAGCGAATGTGCCTTAGCTCTCACTGCCACCTTCTGTGAGGGGGAGCAGACCTGGCTGCCTCCCTTACCTTCGTACTGGACTTCCAGGTGCATCGTGCGCAGCACATTCAGCACGCAGTCCACGATGCTGGGGTGTGTGCTTCCGATGATCGGCTGGCAAGACAAACAGGACAAGGCGGTTACTCTTTTCATCTTGTCCATCCGGGAAGGACGAAAGCAGCCTGGTAAATGGTGAGAGTGAGGATGGTGGGAAGTCACTGGGCTCTGGTCCTTGAGAAGCGGCCAGAGATGGGCAGCCAAGAATTGACCGAGAATCTGCAGAGGTTACCACTGAACCCCTTGGCTCAGGAGGCGTTCAGCTGAGGCTAGCTAGTCACCTGCTGGAGGTGCAGGGACTAGGTGGCTACCTTGTATAGGGGAGGGCGGGCACACGCCAGGGAGAGTGGGAAGATCCTGAATCTGCTCTCCCTTGGGAACCTTACCCAATCAGGGAATCCCCGCTGTCCTACGTTTTCAACTTTTACCCATGCATTGGTTCCTGCCCTCTGGCATGAAACATCCTCGCGCTCACCCAGACAGAATAAAACTGCCCTTCAACTCTGTCTTCTCTTGCTATTGCTCTTTCTGCCCTCTACTCCCAAGCTTCCCAGGGGAAGCCACTTCTTCATCCTCTGACAGGCTGCTGCAATTTAATTTTTCCTGCCATAGGGAAGTCCCCTAATTCACCAAACTTTTCCTGCTGGGACCCTCTTTCAGCTCTCCCCGTACTTAATCTCTCCGTTGTATTCGGCCCAGCAGATCATGATACTGATATAAGCAGATCCTCCTCATTGAGTGTTCTTTCTCCTTGATTATCACAGCCTTGTTTTTTTTCCTGTTTTCCTTTTATGGCTTTCATCATTCTTTTTCAAAAAGGCAGAATGGATGTCAAAAGAATAAAGACTCTACAGTTAGAGAAAGTGGATTTAAATTCCCACTTAGTACACTAAATACCTCTTAGTTGGTGTGTGGCCTTGAATAAGTAAGAAAACACCCCTCAAGGGCTCGGTTCTATCATCTTTAAAATGGGGATAATAACACCTGCCTCCATCAGCTATTGTGAAGACAAAAAGAGAGAGTGTAAGTAAGCCCCTAATGCAGTGCCTGGCATGTAGGAGGCACTTAATAATGGAAACTGGAAATAATAATGATAATCAGATCTGTCTTGCTGGAATTTTTTCCTCAGCGCATCTCTTAAATGTGGTAGTGTTCCTTCTCTTTTTACTTCATATATGTTACATGGTGATCTTATTTACTTTCATGGTTTCAGCTATCCCTTCTCTGCTCATGAAAATTCAAACTGCCATCCTCACCTTGGGTCTCTCTCTGGAGCTGCAGCCTTTTATTTTCTGCTGTCCAGTAGGCACCTCTACTAGCTGTCCTGAACAGTGATTCCTCAATTGAGCTAGGAATCGGAATGACGTGGGGAGCTTCCAAAGAAAAAGCATAACTAAAGGCTGCCTGAGAGCTGTCAGATCCTATGGGAGGGAGGCTCAGGATTCAGTATCTTTTATCTATCTATCTATCTACCTATCTACCTATTAATTTATTTTTAGAGCGAGGGAAGGGATAGAGGGAGGGAGGGAAACATCAACTGGTTGCCTCTCACACGTGCCTCGACTGGACTGAACCTGCAATCCAGGCATGTGCCCTGACTGGGAATCGAACTGCCAACCTTCTGCTTTGCAGGATGATATCCAACCAACTGAGCCACACCGGTCAGGGCAGAATTAAGTATCTTTTAAACAAATGACCTACCTGTATCTTCTGTAACCAGCTTGGCCCACTCCTCAGACAGGCACCTGGGAGCTACCGAAGCTCATTAAGTTTATTGAATCAAAACCTAACTCTCCAAATCAAGTAGGTTTTTCCTACTCTTACCGTGGGGCACAACTCACTCTGCTAAGTTCGAAGCTGGCTGTCATCTTTGCCTCTTTTGCTTCCACTGCCTCAAGTCCCGTGCATTCTGCCTCCAAAACGTCTGTCCAGCCTGATCACCTGCATTCCCACTGCCACAGTTCAGGCCTTATCATCTCTTGGATCGCTTAATTATCCCCCGGCCTCCAGCCCACCCCGGAGCTATTTTGAGAGCTTTTGCGGTCACCTTCATGTGGTCACCATGCCCCAATCTGACTCTGCCCACATTCCGGGGCACCATCTGAGAGAAAGGCAGAGCCAAGAAAAAAAGGGGGTTTTCCCACAGCACTGGAGATCTGGTCTTCACTTACACGCTGTCTACAAAAGTACCATGGTTCTTTCCCTATCAAACAGACTCCTTTAATCTTTTCTACAGTCCTTTCATCACCCTTGTTGCCTGTCTCAAGTACTTTTAAGCCTGTCAACATCTTTCTGATCCTTAAGTAAACAGGACAAATCACTCTGCTGGGAGACGTGAACCCTCTGCCCTGCCGTGGCCTGCTGGAGGTAACACTGATTGAACAGCAGACAGGCAGCGGGAGGCTGGGCCCTGCTGCTCACGCCTGCGTGGACTGCAGCTGTGGAGGTAATCAGAAGATTACTGTGTGTGAACCAGGACCACAGGAGCGCGCGGCCGGCGCTCACCTGGGCAGTCCTGAGCGTCTGCAAGGACAGCTGCTGAGCTTTCGGGGACGTGGAAGGCAGTAAAGCTATTAGGCCTTTGTACACGTGATTCTGGTACTTGGGGTTGCCGTGGAGCAAAGAATCCAACAGAACCTGCACTTCCTCCTGGGTCTCTTCTGACTTAGACTTTGCCAAAAATTCTGCTATGGACCGTACACCTGAACAAAGAAGAGAGGAAATGCTAAATTGAAAGGGATTTAGGGTAACAATCCCCATTCAAGATTACATAACGTGAGGTAATAGGATTAAGATGCATTTAACCAAGCCCGTTCAACCAAAGCAAACTTGAGGCTTAGTCTCCTGTTGCATCCCTGTCTCATTCACCCGGGGGCTATGCGGCTGGAGGACCTTGTTTCCGCATAGGCATCTCAGCTTATCAAACTGTTTTAAAATTTAAAGTGGCTCTGCAAAATGCACAAATAAAAAACATGCATTTTTTATTGTCATGTGATAACTAACACATGCATAGTGTTCAGCTGTTTACAAAATGTCTTGACAAATACTACATTTTATTTTATTTTTTTAATTAAAAAATTTTTTTTATTTATTCAATTTTAGACATAGGAGAAGAGAAGGAGAATTAGAGGGGGAGAAATATCAATGCGTGGTTGCCTCTCCTGCGCCCCACACTATGGACCTGACCCGCAACTCAGGCATGTGCCCTGACTGGGAATCAAACCAGCGACCCTAAATACTGCATCATTTAATCCCAGAAACTGTATGGGGAAGGGAGTGTTTGTCCCATTTTACGCATAGATACACTGAGTCTCACAGAGGCCATGGGGGTCACACAGAGAGCCACGATTAAAGTACAATGAGCCCTGGCTGGTGTAGCTCAGTGGATTGAGCGCGGGTTGGGAACCAGAGGGTCCCGGTTCGATTCCCAGTCAGGGCACACGCCTGGGTTGCAGGCCAGGTCCCCGTGAGGGCCATGTGAGAGGCAACCGTACATTGCTGTTTCTCTCCCTCTCTGTCTCCCTCCTCCCCTCTCTCTAAAAATAAATAAAAATAAAATATAAAAAAAATAAAAAATAAAAATAAAGTACAATGAGGCCCTGGCTGGTGTGGCTCAGTGGATTGAGCGTGGGCTGCGATCCGGAGGGTCGCTGGTTCGATTTCCAGTCGGGGCACATGCCTGGGTTGTGGGCCAGGTCCCCAGTGGAGGCCACGTGGGAGGTGGCCTCACAATGATGTTTTTCTCTCTCTCTTCCTCCCTCCCTTCCTCTCTCTCTAGAAATGAATAAAACCTTTATTTAAAAAAAATTCAATGAGGGAAGGGGTGCAGAGGGAATGATGTCTCCTTTACATGCCTTAACCATAGCCCTTGACAGATCACACTGGAAATCCTGGGTTATTTACCTTTCTCACCACATTGTAAGTGCTTTGAGGACAGGGACTGTATTTTCTTCATCTTTGTATTCCCACCACTTTAACATATACCTAACACTCATATGTAATGATTTGATTTCAGTTTTATTTCTAGAGTTAGTCATAATTCAATTTCATAAAGGATTTTAGGCAATGACTCCATAAATCCTTGTTGAATGGATGCACGAAAAAGGACATATTCAAAATGGAAAAAGTCCTTCCAAAACCACAATAGAAAGATTTGAGCAAGTGACGAATCAGAAAAATAATAAATGTGGATGGGAGCTCATTGAGTCCACTGGACAAAGTGCTTCCCATGCAACCAGTTCCGTGACACGTTTCCTGAAGCAGTGCTGGGCGCTACCACCCTTCACCAGGCCCCGAGGAAGACATACACGGTACCCACCATAGCTTTCACAAATGAGCTCCTTGTACTTCCTGCCAGAGTTTGCAATAACCTGAAGTAGCTTGATGGATTCCTTCTTGTTCCCCTCATTGATCTTCTCCAGCGCAAGTATTTCTAAGAGTGTTAGGACGCCTCCAACCTCAAGGAACTCTGTAAGGTACCGATTACTGTCCAGAGGGATGGAGGAGTAGAAAAAAGACACCTGTCAAGTTCCTTGGCAAAACCTTTCTAAGGGATCTTAAGTTCCTTTCTTCACATACTTTGCCCTCTCAGCCAGGAAATGCTCATGGGTAAAGTGACACAACCGTTGGGAAATTCTTCCTTTGCATTCAGCAGGAAATGCAAAAATTCAACACAATGAACATTTCTTGTGTTTGGTTTTCTAGTATCTCTTCTTCTTTTTTTTTTTTTTTTTTTTTTTTTAAGATTTTATTTATTTATTTTCAGAGAGAGGAGAAGGGAGGGAGAAAGAACAATGTATGGTCCTCACTGGGGACCTGGCCCACAACTCAGGCATGTGCCCCAACTGGGAATCGAACCGGGACCCTCTGGTTCCCAGCCCGCGCTCAATCCACTGAGCTACACCAGCCGGGCTGTTCTTCTTCTTGTAATGGCACCTCTGTGGTCCCTTGGGACTCACCCTCCACTACCGCTCCTGAGCCCTGTGATTTTGGTAAGGTAAGCAGGTGGCAGGGTATGTCATCCTTTTGACTGCAGTCACTGGTTTGCGACCAGGCGTGTGACCCAAGTTGGTCCATTGAGGCTCTAAACCCGAGACTTTCTTGGGAACCCTTGGGAAAGATATGCTCTCTTTCTGGTGTGGATAAGCTACAAGGATGCATATCTGGAGCTTTCGGGGATCACAGCACGATGAGGCCTATTAATACAGAGGGGAACAGGGCTGAGAACGGAGACAAAGGGAGAGAGAGAACAAGTACCAATGACGTATTCTGAACCCCTGTAGTCAGGCCTGAAATATGGATTTCTACCCGCTAGGCTTTTCAGTTAAGTGAGCTATTAAATTCCCCTTTTCCTGTCCAATACGAGTTTACTTTCTGTTTTTCAAAACCAAGAGGATGCTGACTAGTAGAGGGTCAATGGAGGACATGGGATGGAGGAGCAACTAGAACAGAACCACAGCTGACACCACCCAGGCCCATCCTGTGGGCTACTAGGTACCCACGGATAACTAGAAGCCCTGGTTCCATGTGGCATGAATGCCAAGGACACCATGAACCGGCTATGCAACTGAGAACGCAGAATAGAACTCACCTGCTTACAGCTGATAGGAAGATGCCAATGGACCTTAGAAGCTTCTCTAGGCACGAGCCAGTCATATAGCTACATGAGAAGTTAAGGAGTGAATTTCGGGGTGGTTTCCACACAGAAACCCGATCATGTGTCTGATCCCTGGCACCACCAATGACCTAGGATGACCAACAGCTGAATTGAGCCCTTTATCTGGGAAAGGCCTCTAGGTTGAAGGAGAAGGGGTCACCCACATGAGGAGGGGGTCTGGGGGTGGCAGGCATGTTCATGGTTCTCCAGGAAGCTCTTCTGGGGTAGTTCTGCCACCTTGGCTCTGCCAGGCTCTCTAGAGAGCAAGGAGGCGCCAATGAATAAAGGGTACGTGGGGAAAGCTGGTGGTCAATTTTCCAAACCTCTCTGTGCCATGACCATTGTACCCTTGGGTCTCAGCATAGTTCATTACTTTGTACCTCATTCTTAGTCTTCTCTAAAAATAATCAGCTTCATCATTAATACTCAATTTTGTACTTGCTCAAAGCTTTACACTGGAGGTCACTATTTTTATGAAGAATTGCATGTCTTCCTAATAAGAATAAGAGGAGAGAGCGGAAAAATTAAACTCTGATTTAAAACCACCTCAGTATTTAATGTTATTTTTAATGTGAGCCTTTGCAAAAAGCTTCATTGTAATAAAGCACCCAGAGTGCGCATCAGCTCCGATATAAGGTATGAAATCAAGCCCCAACAGAAAAGGAACCAGTCAACAATTACTAGGCTCATAACACATCACAGGCTCTTAGAACACTTAAGAAATTAGCTGAAATTATTGCAGCTCATGGAGGATGACTGAGAGCTTCCAGGACTGGTAAAGGCTAATGTAATGGGTTGGAGGTAATGGTGCTTTGTTGGGGGGGCGGGTGCGTGAGGCAAATTATCTCTGCTGCACCCCGGTTCCCAGGATGCCAATAGAAGTAGAGACAGATTGGCTCATTAGGAAAGGCTCTTCCCTGCGAAAACAGTGCTTGCTCTGAAGCCAGGCTCCTCCGCCTGTTGCCGCTACAGCTGGAAGCCCGGCAGTCAGCCCACATGGTAGTCCCTTTCTTCCCACCTTGCCTTCCACCCTGCTTCCCAAACTCCAGCCCCCATTCCTGCTCCAGCGCATTTCCCCTCTTTTCTTCAGCTACCAGCTAGGCCGACCAACTTTCATCATATTCTTCTTCCTGTCCTAGGGAGTCCTATTTTCATGGCCACTCACTCATCTGTAATTTTGGTCCAGCATTTCAGCCATTAGTTCCAGAAGTCTACCACAATGTCAGTAGCAGCTAACAAGTGCAAAGCGTTCATTGTGTGCCAGGCATTGCGCTAACTACTGTGCTTGCATTGTCTCATTGAATGCTCACCACACCCTGTGGTGGGAGCTATTAGTGTTTCATTCACTTCATGAGGAACAATCTCAGACAGGTTCATGACCTGTCCGAGGTCCCAATGTTAACTGATGGAACCAGGATCTGAACCTAGGGAGTCTAACTCGGAGTCTGAGTTCTTACAGTCAGGTCCTCCTGCCTGTAGACAGGTGGACGGTGTGCGGCTATTCATGCAGCTTAGCTCCTCCTAAGGTGCTGGCGGTGGAACTGAGGGTCTGCACTCTCCCCTGGGTGGGAGACAGTGAAGTAGAGTGGATGCATGTGGGCTTTGGGCCAGAGAGACCCATCAACCTTATCTCTGCCTTTTACTAGTAAATTTACTCGACTTTTTAAAGGCTCATCTTTCCTGTCTATAAAATGGGATAATACCAATCATTTATTAGGCTTGGTGTTAGGCTCATTTAGGATAATATTTGTACAGAACATAACTCAGCGACTAGAAAAAGACTCAATAAACAACTAATAATTTTGTCATTATAATATACAATCCTTAGTCTCACTCATATATTCCAGAAGGTCGAAGTTAAAAAGGGGGTCTGGGCTTATGTGGGATTATGGGACAGTTAACTGTGCAAGACAGGATGCTACATTGACTTGTTTTCCTTCCAAAGCCACTGTGACGGGGGGCGGTGCGGGGCTGGCGGTGGGGGCGGTGGGGCTACTGATTCAAAACACTATGCCATTCGGCTGGTCTATTTTCTCTGTCGTACGACAAGGTCACAAAAAGTTAGGATGTTCTGGATAATTTCAGGTGTAGAAACTGAATATACATCTGTATATTAAAATGTGCTTCATTTAGTCACTCAATAAGCACTCTGATCGGCACTTAGGAGACGAAGGAGAATACGGGTAGTAAGAGTGATGGCTGAGTGAGAAAAGAGGTGGGCTGAACGCAGAGCCCTCAGAAACACTCACGTTTCAGGGGGGGCAGGAAAGATCCTGCAACAGTGACCGAGAAACAGAAGTGGAAGAAGGCGGAGGAGAGAGAAGAGCTTAAGAAGGAGCAGTGGGCCCTGGCTGGTGTAGCTCAGTGGATTGAGCGCGGGCTGGGAACCAGAGGGTCCAGGTTCGACTCCCAGTCAGGGCACATGCCTGGGTTGCAGGCCAGGTCCCTGTGAGGGCCATGTGAGAGGCAACCATACATTGCAGTTTCTCTCCCTCTCTGTCTCCCTCCCTTCCCCTCTCTCTAAAAATAAAT